>CAXAMN010021806.1:2263785-2282001 GCA_963970005.1 Durusdinium trenchii | reverse complement strand
CATTTTGGACCGCCTTCAAACCCTCCTCGGCAGCCGGCAGGCCTGTTGCGGCCTCTCTGTGGCCAGGCATTTTGGACCGCCTTCAAACCCTCGGGTGAAGCAGTTGGCCAAGCCTAGCAGAACCCTTCCAAGCACTTCCAAAGGCCTGTCCGAGGCCTCGCCAGCTGGCAGGCCTGCTGCGGCCTCTCTCTGTGGCCTGTCCGAGGCCTGCCTCCTCTCTCGGCAGCTGGCAGGCCTGTTGCGGCCTCTCTGTGGCCTATCCGAAGGCTGCCTCCTCTCCTCTTATGGGCTTCCGAAGGCGACGTTAGGCATTTTGGACCGCCTTCAAACCCTCCTCGGCAGCCGGCAGGCCTGTTGCGGCCTCTCTGTGGCCTGTCCGAAGCCTGCCTCCTCTCTTCTTATGGGCTTCCGAAGGCGACGTTAGGCATTTTGGACCGCCTTCAAACCCTCCTCGGCAGCTGGCAGGCCTGTTGCGGCCTCTCTGTGGCCTGTCCGAAGCCTGCCTCCTCTCTTCTTATGGGCTTCCGAAGGCGACGTTAGGCATTTTGGACCGCCTTCAAACCCTCGGGTGAAGCAGTTGGCCAAGCCTAGCAGAACTCTTCCAAGCACTTCCAAAGGCCTGTCCGAGGCCTCGCCAGCTGGCAGGCCTGCTGCGGCCTCTCTGTGGCCTGTCCGAGGCCTGCCTCCTCTCTCGGCAGTTGGCAGGCCTGTTCTCCAGCCACGCAGATAGACCTGCGGCCGTCCACAGGAAGTGCTACAGTCAGCACCAGGGCTGCCGCAGCACAAGCCTTGCTGGCTCAGCACCTGGGCTGTCCAACAAGGCCCCCGCAAACAGCTGCCAGTCTATTAGCACAGCCAGAACAGAGGCATTGCTACTTCGTTTTCTTCTTTTTCTTCTTCTTCTTCTTCTTCTGCTTCTTCTTCTTCTTCTTCTGCTTGCCATTCTCCAGCCACGCAGATAGACCTGCGGCCGTCCACAGGAAGTGCTACGGTCAGCACCAGGGCTGCCGCAGCACAAGCCTTGCTGGCTCAGCACCTGGGCTGTCCAACAAGGCCCCCCGCAAACAGCCGCCAGTCTATTAGCACAGCCAGAACAGAGGCATTGCTACTATGCTTCTTGCTGCCTGTTGCTAGTGGTTTTTCTGATCTTGTGATGCTTCTGGGTCTTCTTCTTAGTGCCGCTGCTGTGATTGCTGTTGTTGGTGTATATCCTGGGGTCGCAGGGCACAACCTTGGCATTGGCATCTCCACCTTTGTGGGCTTTAGCGCAGGCCACAGCTAGCCTGTCCGAGGCCACGCAGCCTTGGCGTGGCCTGAACTGCCACATACGATGCTAACCGCCGAGGCCACCCTCTTCTTTTCTAGGCTTCCGAAGCGACGGCCCCCCTCAAACGTTTCTCGGCGCCTCGCAGGGTGCAACCTTGGCATTGGCATCTCCACCTTTGTGGGCTTTAGCACAGGCCACAGCTAGCCTGTCCGAGGCCACGCAGCCTTGGCATGGCCTGGGCTGCCACGTACGGTGCTAGCAGCCGAGGCCAGCCTCTTCTTTTCTAGGCTTCCGAAGGCGACGGCCCCCCTCAGACGCTTCTCGGCGCCTCGCAGAGTGCAACCTTATTGGCATTGGCATCTCCACCTTTGTGGGCTTTAGCACAGGCCACAGTCAGCCTGTCCGAGGCCACGCCTAAGGCTAGAACACCATCTTCTTTCCGCAGACGGGCAACCACCGGAACGACACTAACGCCTTCAGTTACACATGCTACACTCCTCTTGAAAAGGGGTCGGCGGCACCCGGGCGAAGCCCTTACAATATATACATCTTCATGTGCACTGTTGATAAATATTGATGAATCAAACACCTCCCGCCTACCAAAAGGGTTTATATCTTCATGCCCCGTAGTTTTTGTTATATACATGAATTCTTGCGTCTACGTTCATCTCTGAACTCTTTGTGGGGTTCCTACTATAGGTGAGGAGTCTTCTCCTGTGTTTTTCCACCTCAACGTGACCATGTTCCGCGACCAAGCCTTCCCTCGTCTTTCCCTTTTCGTCGACGGATCATCTCCAAGAAGCTGAGCAGTGACCACGGACGCTTGTCCGTCGGGCAAGGTTTGCTCTGCGAGGGCGGGCCCATCTTTGATGCCTGGACCGACACGTGGCGTGTAACGCAGGACCGACCCGGTGATTCACCCCGCCCTGGTGGGGGGAACAGGGAACCTTTGGAGGAAGGAAGAATGCCAGGTAGCATATGGCTGTGGGTGCCGTGGGTGCACCAGACCGACCAGTTGACCTGCCCCGTGTCGGTCGTGAAGAGTACATGGTAGACGAGGGCTCCAGGTCTTGATCCATCCCTAAATGCCCAGGGATCCAGTCGTACCTTCTCCTCAGGTACGGTGATGTGTTCGACCATGTTATGTAGGTGCCAGTTTCGGGTCCAGTCGTACCGAACCTGAGGTACGGTACTTGGATCCCTAGGGTATGAGTATATATGCTAAAATAATCGAACATATAGGGAGACCACTGGACTTCCGAACATGAAAGCGCTGTTTCTGGTCACAAGAGGAGCGTGTTTTCTAGGGAGATCAGGGGTTGAACTGGGGTAGTCACCATATCCCAAACACTCCATGGGACTGCAATAGGTGCCATTGATGCCTGAAACAACCACTCTGATCGGCATATACTGCAGTCCCATGTAGTGTCTATACCTATTGGAAGCTCAACACCAGACGTATGTACGCTCTATCCATCAACCTATCGACAAAAGCCATCTATGTGGTCAATGCGGTGGGCCAACCTGCACTGGACGGTGGAGCTGTCTGTAGACTCTTGATGAATAAATTCCCCCAAGCCTGAAGAGACTTTGCAATCCATGTTTGGGGGGGGCCATTCATCAAGAGTATGGACATTATGAGCAGAAACCAACATGGTGTTGTCTTGTGCTTGTGACAGTGCAAAGTACAAGTCCATTTGGAAAAGTCATGCGATGCACCAAAAAAACAACGTTTAACAAAAAAAACACGATCACCCCCAACGCGCCCAGGTGCCCATGCTTCCATTGACTCACGTTGCTCCAAAATCATGAGTCCCGGATGCTGCAACTCAGCAGCACTTTCTTAACATTTTGGGACCCTTCATGATCAGTGCCGACTCCCTCAGTGTCCCTTGAAAACAAAGGGTTTACTTTTTCTGCAATCTTCGAAAAACGGTTAAAGGCTATCCTCTGACTGGGTAGCAGTGAGAGTGTTATACCCCCCCAAATTCACCCTTGTTCATCCATTTTCCACCGTGCCATCAAACGGCAACCGTGCACCAAGTCCCCAACAGTTCCCAAGTCCCAAGTTGCCAAGGGTCCCAGTGGTCCCCAAAAAGGGATGCATTTTCCTGAACATTCCTGCTTGGTTTCGAGGTGTTCTTCACACCCGGAGCGCTAAAACCCAAAGACCAACAGCCGCCGAGTCACCAATCAGCGCATAGGACCCCCGGTAGCTCAGCGAATCGATTAAAGTGGCACCACCTCGATCTAGATCGCGGTTTTTCCGGTTCCGGCCGGTTCCAGGAAAGTTGGAAACCCCAGGGTCCAGTGGTGCCTTTTCTCACCAAAACACTGGCAGGTGAGGAAAATGGTTTGTGTTGCAAGTCATCCGGATTTGCTGAGTGTCTTATCATTATCCATGTCTCTACTTCACATCACCATGTTTGGTTCGGTTGTGATCGTTCAAGCAAGATATGCATTTTGAGATCCCACGACCATTTTCAAAAATTATGGCCCTAGATTTCTGTCCATGAACCTTGCGCATGCGCGATCAATTTCTAATGAATATACACCTTGAAATAAATATGGATAGACAAGTCAAATTCCCAACAAATGGAACTGTATAATAATTGAACGTCATAATGTCCATCCAATCTTTTTGGATCCAAAACGAGCAAGAAGGACAACTCAGCGGCCAAAGACGAGGCGCAGCTTTTCATTGCATCTTTCGCTGCTGCACTCATGTTGGACATGGCCTCGTCCTTGACGCCACATGCAACCACCGTGCCGCTCGGCAAGGCAGCCATGAAGGCCACCAAAGCTTCTGAGCCTGTCAAGGCTCAGTCTGGAGGTCAGTTCACTGGTGAAACTCTTGCCACAGTTTCCCCCCAAAAAAATGTGAGGGTTAGGCTAGGTTTTCATAGGTTTTCATGGCTTTTCGGGCACCTTTTCCGTCCTTTCTGGCCTTCAGAAACTGACCACCGAACTCCGACGTGTCGGACGGACGGCACGTGTCGGACGGTCGCCTGCTGCGTGGGTGTCGAAGACCTGAAAGGAGTCCAGGAGTCCTGAGCGCGACCGTCCGGGTTGCAACCACCCTATGGACAGTCTGAGCCAGGTCATGGTCTTGACCTGCCTAAGTATTTAGTTCGTATGGCCATCTCCAGTAACATGAGGTATTTGACTTGTAGGGAAATAAATGCCACAAAAACGAAGGAGATGGGTTGCGTGAAACCAAGGGTGCCATTGACTCACATGTGAAACAAACACGTACAAACTGTTGAAAGGACAAAATGCGTGGAAACATCTTAAGGATGTCTGGTAAGCCCGTAAGCCCTGACAAGTAGATATGATGATTGCTCTCTACTGGCCAAAACAAAACACCTACCTGGACCACCCACGTGTCTTGGGGGAGTTTTGAACCAGTACAAGTGATTACCTACCTAGAAGCAAGAACCAAGCTCTTTCTCTGGGGGTTCATAGATTGACAAGGTAAAACCTACCCAGATTCCCACCAAAATTCGGTGCGATGTTGGTTCTTGGTTCCAGAGAGGTATGAGTACCTCTTAGACCAAACACCGGAAAACAATGCAAACATGACCCACCCCTGAAAAGGAACCTATATTAGTAATACTGTATGTAGATGCGAGACAAATGAGAATACAATTTATTATATATAGTTTGCAGGGAAGTATGTTTGCTAGACACAGGTAGGGTCCAAGCAATCCTATTACATTAACTTCTTTTTGTCGCTTGATTAATGTTTCCTCCCTTTGCTGGTCGACAATCTTCAATAGCGACAAGAAGGACAAAGCCAAGCCAAAAAGTAAGAAATGTAGGGCAAGAGGCAATCTTATCGAGATTGGACGAGTTTCTGGAGGAAAGGGGGGGAGAGTGAGTCGATTGATCTGTAAGGAAAGAACCTCAATGAAGGAGAATGACTAACAAAAGTTCGTGAACTGATTCGGAATTGAAATCTTTCTTGAGGATACAGTAGGATTTGTGGTCATCAAGCAACAAATACAATGAACCACTGTGCATTTATGTGCATAGACCTAATCCTCTGAACGAGTTTCTTTGTTCAAACTGTTGTTGCTTGGCCAGTGGAATAGGGTGAGTTCAAAGTGAAGCATATTTTGACTGTTGACCTAACAGTTTCAGTTACAGTTTCATACATTCAAAGGAGCTTTCTACCTGCCTGCAGTCAACAATGCATGATAGAATCCGATTGACAGGGACACGTCCAAATGAAGTTTCTACTGCATAGAACTGTTGGTTTGAGAAACCAATAAGTTGAGCAATGTTTTGTATAACTGTCTGATAGTAATTATATGTCAGTATGGTGCCTTCCAAAAAGGATGATTCCAATTTGCAGGATTTTGCAGGGGTGAAGACTTGTTGGAAAGGAGAATACTATAATATGTTCGAACAAACATTTCAATTATTGAGACCACCACGGCCGAAGAAACATGTCGGAGATGATACGATCGACGACGTCAGACGTGGCATTCCCCAACCCCAACGATGGAAGGATGAGATGTTGAAAGATGTTGAAAGGCCTTTGCAAGGTAACCGGTCACCAGTAACCAGGATGGGTCTGCTTAGCATGTGAAGGGAAAGTGACCCTGGGACCCTAACGATGAGCTAGACTCTAGAAACATAGGCTGAGTGAGTAAGTGTGTCGAGAGAACACCTCATGACAAAGGATTTGCCAACGGAATAGTATATAGTTCAATGAAAGGCTTATCAAAACTAACCATTGAAGGCTCTCGTAAAAGGACTCGTTCTAATTAAACGTGACCGTGACGTGATGTTTTCCAAGACAAAGAAAGGCACTGGATACGGAAGTCCTATGTTCTCAAGAAGCGCAATAGAACCCTGCAAAGCCAAACTTGTTTTCTCAAGTCTGATTTCACGTTGCACATGCCTCGCGCCAAAACACGCACCGAGCAACCTCGCGCCAAAACACCGCGCGCGAGGTATGCCGCATGGCCGCGCCTGCTTTGATGACTGCCACGTTCATTCCACGGTCTGTTGCAACGCTCTGCACCACGCCGTCTAGGTGAAAAATCACCTCGTTACCAGCGCTCCTGGTGGTGGCGATCGACTTCGCCCAGTGGGGCGTGTTCGCGAACGCACGCACGCGCGCGGTAACCAGTCAGTGCCGAGATGTTCAGGGGAGTGGAAGACACTTTGGAATGGCGAAGGTAAACCTTGGTTGTCTCAGACGGAAGGTCAGTGGATCCAGGAACCCCCAATGGATTTGGGCTCTCCTCCCTGGTCCAACTATAAGAAATAGGCTGTGGGTCAGGACAGGTAGGTTGACCAACCGGACACGACCTACTTGGAAGAGTCGCGGAGCAGGGCGGAGCAGGTTGAAGGACTCATCCTGAAATCATCATGGTGCGCGTCAGTGGATGGGGGTGGCGTCGTTTACGACGCCCCCCACCGACTGGGGACCTTGGAATCCGAAAAACGACTCCAGGATTCTGTCGAGATCGACCGGAACCAACTTCGCCCAATGTCGTGATGTCTTGGATCAACACTATAAGGCAAATCAGTTGGTTCCATCGACTCCAAAACCAACGGCTTAGGCGACTGGGGGGATTCCAAGTCCATCACCACCGTCCAAAGCTTCACGACGAATGGGTCTGGCGCCGAACACGCATGGCCGGCCTGATCAGGCCCGAAGGCCCAACGCCCGAGTCCGATGGGCGGATTTCATGAGTTTTTCGGATCCAGTGATCGATCAAAAGCATGGTGCTGATCCATATATTTCTTCAACCCCCCCCTTCCCTTGAGAGCTCAAAGCATGGTGAGTCGGCCCACAATTGCCTTCCTCCGCATGTGTCGCGCTTCTTCCGCCCGGACGGCACCGTCGACGGACGAGGTGCCGAGCGGTCCTCGAAGTACTGTTCACCTGATCGCATCCGCGGTCGATCTGCGTAACAAACGAGAGCTCACCGGGAGCTAGAGCGGGGTGGTGTGGTCTGGACACCCCTATTGACCTTCTAAGAATAGACAACCCTTGGGGGGCCTGGCATATTCTATGATTGGTAATCACATAGTTATATCATGTTATATCTATATATATAGTTGTATATATGATAGGATCAAAATATAGGCAGATTTGCAGATTATGATAAATGCTGTCGCGTCATGGACTGTTCCTCATGTTGGCTTGTCTCATCATAATTAGTATCTGGGTACCTGCCACAACATTGCGTAAACCCAAACAAACACGACATGACAGCGGATTCCTGATGGGCAAAGCACGTCAATCAAACACACCCATGACTAGACAGGACACGACGTCTTTGGATTGGAGATAACGAGTCAGATATCACTGATATTCTGGATTTTGATGGTGAAATACAACGCCTCTCTTTCCAACTGCAGTCTTGGAACCACGAGGAACACCTTCTTTGCAATAACTAACTAATCCAAACTCTGCGCACAATGCATCTTTGTCAGGTCTTTGAGAGTGCCCAACCCTGTAGCTTGGACACTCCGATCTTTTCTGGGTTGGACCAAATGGCTGCACCTTTTGAGTCTATCAACATCTGGTCTATCAACGTGCCACCGATCCACACCCACCGCCGTTCGAAGATGGCTCTTCATATCTCAGCCGACTCAGCGGTTCATCGACTCAGTGTCCAGGACCCCCACGACCCCACGACGCAGTCCTCTCCAAGACGCCCTATAAAGCTCCTGTCCCACATCCTCATGGTTTCCGGAGTTTAGGGCAGGTCTGTGAGACGGCCGTCTCTGCCCCGAACCTGAGGATCTGGGACAGGAGCTGAAAAGGGCATGGTCTATCCGGTCAACGGTCATGCTTCCATGCCGTGTGACCTTGATGGTATTGCTCTGCGTTGGGGCAAAGCTCCCAGAAGCCACTGCGATGTCTCCTCCGTCCTCGAAGCTCTTTTCGTCCACCGCAGTGCCTAGGAGGTCAAAAGGACGAGTGGCACTGCAGTGCTGCGACCGCAGCTGTTGGGGGATTTGGAGTGGGAAAAACCCACGAATCGTCGGGTCATTTAGAGAGGGAACTGACTGTGAGGATGGGAACGGAAGGGAGGAGTTGAGCTCCTGATCGGATTGACCTCTTTTTGGCCAGAGCCAGATGACGTTTGAGCAAAAGGTTGGTTGTTGCCTCCCCACGTCCGAGTAGTGCTGGACAAGCAGCTGCTGAAGCTTAAGAGAGACCCAACTCGCCTTCCATTCGTGGTGTAAGGCTTAGCATCTATACAGTGTTTAATGCTGCATTTGCAATCTGGTCTGTGAGGCCAGACCAGCTACTTGATCGATGTTTGGTGTCTCAAGGCATGTCTTCCAAGTGATTTTGGCAGCAAAAAATAGCCAGAAACACACAGTGTAGAACACCAAGCACCAAGCTTCCTCTGATGCAGTCTAACAGACCTTGGCATTGGTAGCGCACCCTGACCCGCTAGGCCCGGACCCTCAAATCGGATCTCTTTCTACCAGGCATGATGCTCACCAAGTGAGCTTAAATTGCATTCACTTCCAAGCCCATTGGTCCCTGACCCCGGAGGCTTTCCCATCAAACCCCGAATGATGTCCCATCAGTTTCCCATTGACATCATCACTTAAGGGATTGTGTTATGGTTAGGTGTTCCGGTGTTCCAAGGATTTATCTGAAACATGAAGAAACATGAATTTCAACAAGCACAGTTTGTGATTTCAAGATCGGTCCTCCATAGTTCACATACCCCCAAAAAGAGCAGGTGTCTCAGGTGTCTCAATGAGGGGAATCTTCACATATCACAGTCATAGTCAATATCTATTTGTGTATAAGCTGATATGATATACTGTGATATAATCCAAGTTACGCCCACTCCTGCATACTCCACCAACATATCACCAAATGCTCCAAAGTATTCCAAGGTGCCATCCTTTACACCAATCAAGGCATAGGATCCCCGGTAGGTAAGGCTCTCGATCATGGTTCCGCCGCAGCTCTTGATGGCATCCTGCGATCGATTCGTCTTTCCATCGGTGCTGGGGGCTTACGGAACGACCAGCGAAGTCCGCCGCCCGCATTGGGGGAATGAAACACGACATGGATTGATGGGCATTGGGATAGATGGAGATGCATTGAACAACCATGGTTTTACCATGTCCCACTTTCCACCATGTTCCAACAGGTCAATCTTTCCTTTTATGGTCTTTGAAGGCCACAGATGAGTCCCTCCACCGGAAGCATCTCCGAAAAGACCGTTATACAGGTATTCTCCCCAGGCATATTACAGGAACAGAATATGGATTCACGGTGTTTTCTCTGTGTTTCCACATGTTTCCACGTGTCTGTCGGGTGGACACCCGTGCCCGAAAAATGCGGCGAATAGGCTGGTTCAATCCGAGCATTCCACGTCCGATGACGCCTTCCATCTTGGGAAACAAACGGCTTCAGCAACAAGAAGCTACTAGTAACAAGCGCATTCCTACTAGCAGCAAGAAGCTACTAGGTGGAGGCCATCGCAAGTAGGTTGGAGGCCATCGCCACTACTAACAAGAAGCTACTAGTATACAAAGGGCATCACTACTAGGAGCAAGAAGCCACATTTGACCGTGAGAAAACCCGACCATTCCATTTCGGGGTGCCGCACGAACGGAGGTGAACGGGGTCCCCCGAATTCACATCCACTTACTGGATGAGTCTAAGAACCACCCCTGTGAAACTGCAGGTATATATGAATTCCGTTCTTTCTTTTGTCCAGCCTAGTCTATTTCCTGCTCTTCTTTCATCCTTAAGAATTCCAGGTCTGAAGCAAAGTTCTTGATCATGTTCACCAACCCACGCACGTCAATTATCATGTCACCATCTCTGAGTCGGGCACCTTGGCAGCTTGCGTCATGTTGCTTTGAGCATCATCACCTCGCGTCCAACGCAACGCACCACGTCCATTGGAGCGCAAAATATAGGAAAACCATCCATCGTCGTCATCGTTTAGACGTCTGGCAGATGTTTTTCCTCACGAACGAGTCAGCCTGAGTCAGTAAAATCAATCCTCCCAAGGTTTCGCATCAAACTGTTTCACCACCCTTACATGAACGAACTGCCGAACGGCCACACCGGTGTTGATCCGAGTTACGGTCAGACTGTATAGCAATCGTACGCAGTCGTAGGTTGTTTTTTCGGTGTCGACGACTCATGAGGTGGCTGTAGAGACCGTGTTCTGGACACATCGATGGAGAACATGACATCTATGTATTTCATGGATTCAACACCCGCGCAGGACAAAACTTCAGGACATCTTGTTCTAACATGTATGCATACAAACCCACCAACAAACATAAACAAAAGAACTCCAAAACCCTCCAACATGTTTCTTTTCGTGAAAGCAGCGTGGAACCGGACGCGTTAATGTCACTGTGCTGGGCCTCTAAGTACCTCCGCAATCGGAAGGCGAAGACCCCAACCAACTTCAAAAGGCCCTGAAATGCTGAAATGCTAAGCAAAGCTGATGTAAGCTGATCATTCTCTGGCATTCCAACAGTCCCTCAAATGTTGGCACCGCGTTGAAGTCGTCGCTTTGCTTCGGTGCGCTGTACAAGTGGTGAGGATCTCGATGCGAGCTGGCCCTCCATCTCCGAAGGGAAGGGGAGACCTTCAGCGCGAATCAAAAGATGGAGGCTGTGCGCACGATGTGCTGCCAGTGGATTCTGAGTCGCATGTGCTTGCTCGAACCATGTGGCGCGTTTATGTCCAGACTCAAGCGGCTTTCAGCCTGTCAGAAGTGGCAAATGTCACTTCTGCGTGGCCTCTCTCCGAGCTCCCCTTGTCTTGCACCGTTTGGTTCGGCCACTTCGATGGTAGCCTCAACCAATTGGTGCGTGTCATCTCGCAGTTTGGCCATGGGATTCTGGCCATGCAGTCGGCGCTGACGCCCCTGCTGCGCGGTTCCGTTTGACACCAGCGACCCTCCCAGCCATACCCGCTGCTCGGCGCCTGCGACCTGAACCCATGTTGTCTGTATGGTTCTTGGTTGCTCTAGCATTGGAGCTATTCATCGGTGTATATCATTTCTGGGCCAAAAGCCCTGGTTCCAAAGGAATCCAGTCTTCGTGTCTTCTTGGACGGCGGACGGACTGGGCCCCCCTTCTTCGCCCCGTTCGCCCCGGCGTGTCGGTTCCGTGGGGTCGCTGCGGAACCTGCACCGACTGAGTCAGGCACCCTCCCGAACGAGGAAGACGATTCTTCCTCTACCTCGGGTGAGTTTGTTATGCGATGTTTGGGAGGGTTCAGCATGGTGTAACCTGAACAAAGAAACCAAAACACCTGAACCTGCTTCGCATCCTCGCATCAAGCCTGCAGCTATCAGAAGCCCAGCTCCACCCTATCTTCCGGCCTCCACCTCAGATCTTCCGGCCTCAACCTGGTTGATCCCAAAAATGAAGAATTCCCATACCTCTTCCCCTCCGACCTCTTCCCGTCGCCCCACTCCACCGGGCTTCCCCGGCGCGCGGCGAAGAGCACCAGCGAGCCGCTGGGCTGGGCGGCCACGAACGCGGCCAGCGCTTCGGACCCCGCCGCATGGGTGTCGAAGACCTGCTTGGGACCGCGCGGAGCGAAGGCGCGGAGAGGGAAGGCAGAGAGATGCGGAGAGCGAGGTAGACGGGTTTGTGGGGTCTTTTTGGATGGGGGAAGGGGCTCAGGCACGGGCTGCAGGTCTTTTTTCAATGTGGTGGTTTTATGGAAATGGCCTGGCCAAGAGTCTTCGGGAATTGAGCCCTAGAGGAGCTCTGGGGGGAATGTTGATATACAAGTGTGGGCCTGGCAAAAGAGCGGGGTCGCCCGTCGCCCTGCAAGCTTGTACTTGCTGTTCGTGATGGTGATGCGGATGGCTTGGGTTGTACCAACAGAGGTTGAAGGACCCAGATTCGACTATCCCAGTTCGGTACCCCACGTTCGGACCCTATATAGACGTCTGTAGATCGAATCCGTAGGGGACTGGAATCTTCACCATTCATTCACGCATCCGAACTGCAGCCACCCATCCGAAGGACGGGACCGGCAAGGGTCTTTGAGTTCCATGGAATGTGGATGTATGTGGCGTTGATGGTATGACGGAAGCAATTTTTCTCTGAAAGCTTCTCACCTGAAAAGCAATGACAACTCATGGACCCGGGCCTGGCACTAATTAAGTTGTCAAGACCGATAGGTCTTAGGTCAGAGAGACCCCCTTTAAACAATGGTGGACTGCAACTCCCAGGGGTTCCCTATCTCAGGTGGTGTCAGTGTATTCTTGGATCTGCTTAATTCAGGAGCCGGAGACAAAAAGAGATCCGCAGGTTGGAGGATGCACCCAGTTCAGGTGAAAATGGCCCAATCCGCAGAACTGTGAAGTCTTTCTTCAACATGTACCTGTCTCAGTGGATCCAATCACCACTACAATAGGCAACCACTGGTTCCAAAGACTAAAGCCGTGGACCGACGAATGGTTGACCTGTTTTTGTAAAATATGTATATAAAACATCGTATATAAAACTAAGGGTTCTTCTATAAAGACTCTGGTTTCCTAGCAAATCTCTGGGTGCCTTCACCTCATCACCTCACGTTCACGTGTCACCAGGAACGTCAGGAAAACCCGGTCTGACGGAGTCCACGGAGCCTCACCTGGAAGGATTGCAATGAGCCGCCGTCCGGATCGATGACTGCGACATTCATCCTTCAAGGCTCATGGATGGCACTCCGCACGGCATGCCACGCATGGAGGTCATGCTTGGCGCTTCCCCGTGTCACGAATGAATGACGTGGGTTGGTTGAATATCATTGAAACATCATACATGGTATGTACATAGGTTGGCTTAGCTTGGACAAATTCTTGACTGAGGAGGGATTGAATGACAAACTGAAAACGGAGGAAACAAAAGGATGTAGTCTGCCACGTAGAGCTACAAGTAGTGTCTTCTGCTCGAAAATGTCACCACATGTCACCACCACCACGACCCTGTTTTCACACCCCGAAACTCTCCGAGATGGACAAGTTGAAGCATCGGATGAGCGTCAATCCAGGTGAAACCGACGTAGTCTGGCGACCGGGTACACAGCTTGTTCCACAGTTCTCGGAATTGCTCATGTATGGGATCCCCACAAAATAGATCCCCTGTATACTGTATACTGCCCTATTACGCAAAATGTCCGAGAAAGAAACATGAATGGGCCACCTGACACATCACACATCACTCACCTGAAAGATCTCCACAAAAGTTCTCTGAGGAATTGCTCAGGTATGGGTAGATCCCCACATCCCCACAAAATAGATCCCCACACCAATCCTGATCTGTAAAGTCAATCTGAACCCGAGAGGCCCAAGAAACCCACCACGAGGGCGGAGGGGGAAGCTCACGCCGGAAACGCACCTGGTGAATTGGTCTCCAAAAGGGCCCATCCGACGTCAATCCCAAAGCGCAACCTCCAAAAAGGGGTCTCAGCATGTCTCACCTCCGGTCCTCATGGTCTCGTCTGAAGACAAGTCATCTAACCGCCCCAAATCCTGTAAGTTGGTTCTTTCAGTCCAATGCGGCCAAGGCTCCCGCGCGCAGACTGCACTTGGAGAGATTGACCATCCACCACGAAGTCCACGGAATTGCCGTTGCTCCTGCAGGAGCACGAGATCCGTGTTGCAAACAGCGCGGAAGAAGGAGGCTGGAGCCTCGAACGAACGCAAGCCTGCAGGTTGAGCGAGGATGGCACTGTGGCAAAGACATGTGCAGCGAAAGGGCCATGTGGGCCAAGTGGACAAGGCTACACTATACAGTAGAGGGATCAACTTGGCAACTAGCACAAACGATTTTTCCCTCCAAAATGCTCTAAGGTGATTTTTTGATGTTTTTGGTGTATGTACATGTACATACCTGAATATAGAGTCCTTCAACTATAGAAATGCACTAAGAGCTTTCTTTCAAGCCAATGAGTACTTCACTGCATCCCTGTGCTGTGCCACAAACACACGGCCCACGACATCCGCGACCCAGTCCGCGACCCAGTCCCTATATGTCCCGGTCCTTGATGTACTGGTCACTGTAATATCCAGTCCGACAGCGCTGGAGATTTGTGCAATGCAAAGTAGGACGGACAACCTGGGGTGCTGCATGAATTCTGCGCGAGCAGCGCTTGAAGAGCTGTGAAGTCTAAAGCCTTTTCAATTGACATGATCTAGAACATGATCTGGCCGTAGAACATGGATATTAGTAGGGAGAACATTTGGACACCTTGACTGGATATGCAAAACACCTGTAGCTTTGGCACCTGTGAAGAAAGCAATAAGGCAACTGGCGGTCAAAGGAGTGTTTTCAGAGTATAAAGGGAGCGTCAAAAAATCGCAGCTCTGGGGGACAAATCATCGGACGTGACCCATATGACTCAGCTAAACGTAGAGGCTTTTGGGAGTCCAGGAATGGGCCCATTCTATGGCGACTTCTACTTCAAATCGCTTCTGCAAAAGCAGCTCTGGACGTGGCAAACCAGTCCAACCCATCCCATCTGTCCCACACCATCCACACCATCGTCCAGTGGCCACCGCATGGTTGGGTCCCGCTTTTTGCTAAAGACCCACCAAGAGCGGCGATGAAGCTGTTTGGCTGCGGAAGGAGTTGCACAGCTTCGGACAAAGGTCGTCCAGGGAGGTCTATGGTCTGATGGTCCTGTCTGGCTGCCAATTTGGTAAAAAAAGCCTCTTTTGTGAAGTATACATCTAGTGGCAGGCCTCTGAACCCGCTAAGACACCCGCCAGTCAGTATAATGAGTGGACCCCTGGGCCCTATTTCGATTCCCATCCCGGCAGACCTAGCTGAGGCGTCCAAACACCACCCCAAACGGGGTCTCCTGACTGATACATGTCTTACTCATGTGTTAAACTACTCTTGAAACGTTACCGCAAGTTGCTCTGGGAATTCTTCACCCACCATGATCGCCCATGACAAATGTGTCTTCCAATATGTTGTTCACATACCGAGACCTTCCCACAGGTGGATTTAGAAGCCTACTATTGAGCTTTTTGGGGGGGGGCACCAAGAACCACAGGAAACACCTGTTGTAAGAGTCCACGGAGACAAACCACAGAAAGCATCACAGGTGACCCTCAACATTCAACAACGTCCTCATGGTTGCTGGGACCCAACTGTAAGGGCCCCAGGCAACCCCTGTCAAGCCGGGCAAGCTGTCATTCCTGTCCGCTGCCTAGTAGGGCATGGGGAGCTAGTAGGGGAGTGGATCCTACAGTATCTATGTCATTGCGTCATTCAGATTCTGAGGCGTGTCACTCGACGGCGTCTTTCGTTCGAGGGGTGTTGTCTTTGTCCAGCGTCTCCTTGAAAGAGACAGCTGGAGGCCAAGACAGAAGAAAGAAACAGGGTGACACCACGGTAGGACCATGTTATTTTCACATCACTGGAATAGAGTGGAGGGAATTCTGCAGGAAGTCCCTCCACGTTCTTCCATCCCCGTCTTGTCAAGCTGGAAAAAGACATCGAAGCAAGCAAGCTTAACAGTTAGCTCTTGAGGTTTCTGCGCACAGACATGGCGCAAACAGAACTTGGTTCCCTCGGGAACCCCGAACCGTCGAACCCTTTTCACGCGTTTGCATTCCCAAACGAGTGTTTTGGAAGGCGTGCAACGTGGTCACTTTGCGGGGTCGACTCTTGTAGGAAGCGTTTCTTCTATTGCTTTGCTTCCATGGATGGTAAAAATTGACATGAAGCTATGCCCTCAAGCAATTTTTGTCCTCCAAAGAGTTTGGATGTGTCCAAGGAGTTGCAGGAAGAAACAAGGCTGTCAGAAAAAAGCGGGTGTTTGTTTGGACTGACGCCCAAACACATCAAATTTAGCGCGTGATCCTGGCTTGACTGTGCTCAGATCCTCTGCTTTGGTGGTTTAGTGCAAATAGGATCGAGGTCCACTGTAAAAACAAACGCTCCTGCCAGACGTCAGACTGGCCTGGTACCAAACAAACAAATAGAACCCGGCGAAGACTACCTCAGCCGCGTAGGCTTCGACGACGAAAGCGATTTTCAAGCTGCCCTGTGTCCGAGCTGGACGCATCCAAAGGATCTGACATGTATATAGAAGATCATTTCTGAAGTCCGCAATTCATAGATCCGTCCGGGGGAATTCTAGGTACAAACATAGACATGATGATATAATAGAGTGTCAATCCAGCACCATGATGTCTTGCACCAACTCTTCAAAATGAACCCTGCCCGACTCGGCTTGCACACCATCTCTGCTGAGTGATTCTTCAATACTTATGGAGCGTGCCTTAAGCGTCAAAAGCTCAAGTCAATGACCAAGGTCCCGAGGTCAACCTGTCGTTTGGTATGCCACAGAATTAACAAAATAAGCGCACACAATGAAATTTAGGTATATATATATAACAAACAATATGTATATATATATATGTATATTATGAATATGTTATACTATATTATGTTACATATAAATCTATTATCAACATGGTATGTCACCCTTTCGTATCGGAACCTCACAGGCAGACCACTCGCCACCCACCGTCCCGGACCGGAATGACGGCGTGTCGTAGACCGGCGGGCGACTCCCGCAGCACCCATCACGGCCCACTTCATCATCTCAAAGTAGAGGACAAAGCCTCCAAGTGTGGCCACATCCCAAGTGTGTCGACTTTGGAGGTGGAGAAGGAGGGAAGGAAGCACCGCATCCCACATAGTTTGAAGATGTTTGAAGCGTTCTTGGTTCTCGCGCATGGGTTTTGGTGCATGAGTCCACAGAGATGAGCCATATATAATTTAGGGGTGTCCAATGAACTGCCTTCTATCCATTGGTGCATCGTTGGCCACTCTTGGCCTCAAACTTGGCAAACACCACCAGCCCGGCTGAAATCATCCCACAACTTCTACCCTGTGTCTTCTTAGATCGTGTTGCTGCGCCGCAAGCCGCAGCCTGTGTCAGTTATCACAGTGAATAGATGAGTACTTCTGCATCAATTTCCAGCGAGAGGGAAACCCGCAATAGTAGCCGTTCAGTACATAATACATAACTACACCCAGGGACCTCGTGCCGATCTTCCCTATCCCAGAACATTCCTGGAACAAACAGAACCCCTCCATTACCAATGGAGTCGCTCCTCCTTTTCCCTGAGAACGGTGATGCAGGATGGGCCAATGAGCTTAGCACAGACTGTCAATGAGATTCAAAGACTCAAAGACAAAGGGCCACTTAAACCGTATGTTACCGACAACGGGCTTCTTGACCAAAACCGTGCCAAAAATAGGGCTTGACCGAGGGCCCTCTACTCCTGGACGCCTGGTTGTATCCCAGGATCGCACCCGAAGAGGGAACGGCACATCCCCGTCAAGACTGTTGGTCGAAATCTCAAGTGGTGGTTTATTCAAATTGGCCCCAAACTTGAGGGGCGCAACACAGTTTTATGGCCCAACCTGGCGATTTTCCCCTGCTCACTCTTGGAGCCACTGCTCAAAGCTGTTGACCAAACCCCTACACCTTGCGCTTGCAGCTGGCCTAGTGCACAGGCCATGTGCATGACGAAGAGGAGCACCTGGATGATGTCATGCCGTGGGAAATGGATCAACACATTACGCTTTCACATGAACATACCTTACAACCGTTTAACCTAGCAGCTAGGACCTTACTACTACTACTACTACTACTACTACTACTACTACTACTACTACTACTACTACTACTACTACTACTACTACTACTACTACTACTACTACTACTACTACTACTACTACTACTACTACTACTACTACTACTACTACTACTACTACTACTACTACTACTACTACTACTACTACTACTACTACTACTACTACTACTACTACTACTACTACTACTACTACTACTACTACTACTACTACTACTACTACTACTACTACTACTACTACTACTACTACTACTACTACTACTACTACTACTACTACTACTACTACTACTACTACTACTACTA
>CAXAMN010021806.1:2245580-2257249 GCA_963970005.1 Durusdinium trenchii | reverse complement strand
TTATGTAGGTTTGGAGGGTCCAAGTACCTTCTGAGAAGGTGATTGGATCCCTAGGGTACTGTAATTCCTCCAATTTCTATTCCTACGTCCCCTCCCTCTCGGATCAAAGCACGCTCAACGCCGTCTCAGTCGCTTGAAGGGACTGTGAAGAGATCTAAGGGGAAACGCGGCAGCGATGCCATAGAGAAGCCAAAAGTAGGCCTTAATTGTCGTGAGTCATGAGAGTCTACATTGTATCATCAAGAGTCCACAATAACGTCAAGCCATGAAATATAGGCCACCTCCCCATTAGTTTGGTCCGCCTTATTCCTGCAATACTGCCAGTAAAGCAAAAATCAGCAAGTGGCAATCCAAACACGAAGGTTCACTGTCGCCCTACTGGTGACACTCTAGCTTAAACGCAGAATCTGAGCTCGTGCTTCCCTTTCCCTGATGCGGTGTGGTAGCAATTTCAAGTTCACCAAATCAACCGCTGGCCGCCACTGGCCCGAAAACACAATGCAACATCATCCACGAATACTTCACAAGCAATCCCCAGCTCGACATTTCATGGAATACTTGCAAACATTGGGGTGGTTTCAGGGGTCAATGTAGCAAACTACTCCTTGTGTGCAATGTGGAGTGGTTGGTAGCCTGGTAGCTCCCTCGATCAGTGATGTTCACGCTGATGCAAAAGTGAGCCTGAAAGTCCCAAATCAAGGCCTGACTCAGTCACATCGGTGCTGAAAGGCCCCAATCTGCCTGTGCTTTAATGTCCTGTGGCCTATCTAAATGTGGTCATTGGTCATGAGACACCTGCGCCACCATGCAAACAAGCCCTACTCCCTAGAGCACAGGCAACAACTCACGAGAGCTTTTGGATGAAGGCCCTAAATGCACTACATAAACTTCAAAGATCTTCAAAGTAGACAAGGTACATCTTATCCTTGTTCATCCATAATTCACAATTAATTAATGATAAATCAATCGCTGTACAAATCACAAAACAATATTTTAAAATTATCAATCTTGCAAACCAAAACGCTTTATTGAACAATCAACTCATTGACTCATCATCACCAACCAAGACATCTCCAGTCCAAGACCTCTCAAGCAAACTCCCGAAATACTTCGGAACCCTTCCCTCCGTGATGAAATGCTGCCATCCCACCAAAGAGGAGGCTAAAATCAAACGCGCTGACAGTTGATCCAAGTACCTCGGCTTGCGGACCGGAGAAAAAAAGCAACGGAAGGATACCCGGTGACAGCAGCTAAACTTGGTCTCCCCATTCGTACCGAATGTCCACCTCTTCCTTCTTTCTGGTTGGACATGTGACATGATGATCCTATGGTGCAATGCGCACCCCTTGATCTCATTGGACACCCCTTGGAACGTGCCCGGGTAGTCAATTGAGAAGAATGCTGCCTTCAGATTGGACAAAAGGAACCACCCCCAATGTCGATCCGTGATTATACAGATAAAACCCCCCATAGAAGGTCTGTAATTTGGGAGGTCCTGAGTTATGGCTTGACAAGCGGCTTAGGATGATAGGGTGTTCCTTGTGGATCCAAACGTTCATCACATTTGGGTTCACTGCTTCAATCCAAGAATTGTTACCGGTTACCCAAACCATCCATATCATCCATGGAAAATTGAGGTGTTGACGGTGTTGATCTGACCATTGAAAGATCGTTCAACATATTTTTGTTAAAAAAAGTACAGTAGGTATCAATGTAGGTAAACTTAGGTACATATTAATGGATTGTGTGGGGTTATGGTCGCTGTCGCTCTCTCTCTCTCTCTCCCCCTCTTTCTCTCGGACAAACAGTTCCTTCCTGGTGCAGTCCACAAGAAATTCATCGAAATTCCAATTCGGCCCAGTTGAGTACGTAACCCTTTGGATGGCCAGTACCTGGAAGATCAAAGAACCTTGGACAATGGCTAAAAGCTCCTGTCGCTATAGGGTCCATGTCCGGTACTGTGGAAGTTCCAGGTAGATGGCCCATGTTTCACCCTATCATAGGGGTGTCCCTTCGGCCTTCAAAAACCATGGCCTTCCCCCCTCGGTCCCCTGGTCCATCCGTCGTTGGCCCCTGGTCCATCCACTCGTCCCGTCTCGTGACGTCAACAAAAAACGTCACCAGCACCGCTCAGCACCCTCCTCCTCTTCATCTTTTGCTGTCCAGGACCAAAAAACGCGATTCCACAGGTTTGGGGATGTCACATGATTTGGACCAGGGAAAAGGATGAAAAAGGCACCTGATCCGCCAAGCCATCCAGGTCATCCACACCATCCTAGCGACTCCTCCCAGCTGGGCCCCGTGAGATCCACTTTCTTCTTCTTCCCCGGCAGCGGCGCCTCCGCCTGCGCCGAGGAGCGAACCGGTGGAGCAGTCCCAGATGGAGGCAGATCAGGATGAATCCGGCAGTCCCACAGAAAGACTCACGAATTCATCCTGATCACTTCCCAAGTACAAGGATAAGTATAATTCTGTGGCTTGTTATCCTCTAGAGGTCACTCCCCCAAGCCACCAGCCACCAGCCCAAGACGCGACGCGTGAGGGCCTGGGGTTTTTGATGGTTTTTGGTAGGACCGTCCGTCGGTCGTGTTCAAATCTGCCAGCATCTGCCAGGAATCCCTAGGGATCCAGTCGTACCATCTCAGGAGGTGATTGGAGACACTGTTATGTAGGTTTCGAGGGTCCAGTCGTACCTTCTGAGGACGTACTTGGATCCCTAGGGAATGTGATTCGACCTTGAATCCGGACTCAGCGATTCTCCTTCGACCACTTCGATCTGAGGGCAGCTGACATCCGACGGCAGCCCATCACCCATGTTGTCTTCCAACGGGCAGCTGCCGACCTACTCTAAACACAAAAGGCCGAATGGCCATGAATATGGAGGAAGTGCAGAAGCATCAAAGATTCTCTCCCTCTTTGACTGTTGTGTCACATATACCCAGCCAAATTGCGCACACATCACTCAAAGAACAAACACCAGTCGTCCTACACTCGACCCCGCACCTGGTATGCTGCCCATGTGGCAGCTGCTGCCACACGCAAGCCAAAGAGCAGCAACGCAGTGGCCAAGAAGAACAAGGTACGAATCACGCTCCCGGGCCATAGCACACCTCAAGTGACATCTCTGGCGAACCTTTTGTGGGTCTAAGTCCTCTCCCCAGATTTCATGGTCCAGTCAGACCCCAAAAGAGCCTTAGTGGTCCAAAACCGCATATGGGCGTGCAGTACAGATTGGGAGACCCCCCTATTTTAGCAGGACAACCAAATCCCAAACCCGTCAAATTGGGGGTCTCCCTCTTTTCCGAACAACCCTCCAATCTTTCTCATCGCCCCGATCATTTTCTCAGCAAATCTTCGGGTTTCTGTGGGCCCGGCGATGGGCCCGGCGAATTGCGAGCGATTTCTTCGCTCGGACTTGGACTCAGCTGACTTAGTCCACCTCCTCGACCGTGGGGCCGCTGTTGCCGCCTGGTGGAGCGCCACCCATGTCACCACCTGCGAAGAATACCAGAGGGGTCAACAAAAAGAAACACAGCTTGTGAAACAAAAGTGAATTGAGTAGGTGAATGCTTTTGTCTCACGTTTTAGCATTTTGTATATAAAAAAACAAAAGTGACCCTGCTTCACAGGTTGGCAAACTTTGAAAACCGGAAACAATACGGACATGTATCATCACATTGCCATGCACGTGGTTGAACCAGTAAATGCCTAATTGACCAATAAAACAACATAGATCAACATTGACATAGAACAAACAAATATTAGTAGCCTCTCCGTCTCTCTTACAGCCACTCTTTTCATCGTCTTGATCAATGAAGTCTGCACGCTTTCACCCACCTGGCATGCCACCTTCAGGCATGCCGCCGCCCCCTGCAGCTTGGTAGACCTTCATCATGATAGGGTTTACGACGCCCTCGAGCTCCTTTTGCTTGGCCTGGGAATGGAATGGATCGTGATCTCAAACAAATTGCAAATCACACAGTTACTCACACTCATGTGTATGTTTGTTATGATTGACATCATTGTGTCAGCTATCTTACAGAAAGACATGGCAAATAACATTTTAATAACACACTTTGACAGTCAGTATATCAGCTATAGTTGATGCTTGATTCCTCCAATATCTCATAGAAAGAAAACACAAATCACCTTTACAGATCGATATTTCATTAGGTTTTTGTTGGGCTGAAACACCGACCCAAGATGGCTTGATCACAGCCAGGTGAACTCCTCGTTGACCATGCAATGCAGGGGAGCGTGAGCCTAAACAATCAAGGCACAAATATGTATAATACAAATATATATATATATATATAATCAATATACTATATACATATACTGGCCATATGTGTCCAGCAAGACCCTGGTTTTTGGACGTTGCCGGCCAAACACGGCTGCCTCATCAAATCAACGATGTTTGCTGAATTCTTCGGCGGGAAGACACCGCAACGACCCGGACGTCGCGACGACCTGGCCGCGTCGCGCGGCGCCTCAAACTCATCCTTCTCGGCCAGCTGGTTCTTGTCCAACCAGTCCAAGGTCTCTTGAACAGCCGCTTCGATCTTCTCCTTGTCTCCGGACTCGAACTTCTCCTGGATAAAGGCTCTCTCCGGGATACGGGAGACACATCGGGTACGCCACGTGCGGTGTACACGTACGCGTACGCCCACGGCTCATAAAAGCTCCAAGCAATGGATTTTCCACTGTGTGTCCATCCATTTGTCCATCCCAGAATCTGACTCCTTCACTTTCCCTGCAACGGTTGGGTGTCTCAGTTCTCCTGCAAAAGTTCAGTTTTGGTGATCATGCAGGTAGTCATGACCGAATCATGGTTGTAGGGTGATGAGAAAGTGATGTCACGCACGTGTGCCCAGTTCAGTTGTAGCATCTGCAAGCGCGTCCTAGTGATGCCATGAGGGCATCAGAATGAAACACTCGGACACAGCCCCAGGAAGATCGCTCAGGTTTAATACGTTTTTGTCCTGTGTATAGGAGTACAAGTAAAAGTACGTGACAGAACAACACCAAGTCAAGTAGTTCATTTGTTTTTCATGGGTGGAACTTTGTGGTCAACAATTCAGGGGTACCCCCCCCCAAAAAAAGAACAAACAAGCAAACGAAGAACGATCCCCCAATGGGCTGTGGCGTCCACCAACTCCTCTCCCAGAGATGCGTCCTTGAGTTTCTCCTCATTGAGTGTGTTCCTCATGGTGAAACAGTAGTTCTCCAAGCCATTCTTGGCCTCAATCTTCCTAACAAAAGAAACGAGCACGAGCACCGCCCGCCGCCGGTGGCGGTCCGGCGATGTTAGGCGACGTGGTGAGGTCCGAGACAGTCACTCAGTCGGACCATCTGCAAGTCATGTGATCAGGAATCACCAGGAAGCGAGCGGATACAGTATATGGCCAAATCTCTCCAAAGCTCATCCAAGGCAAGATCTTATCAATACAACAAAAACAACAGATTTATTATACATTACCTGTCCGTGTCTTTGAAAGTTCCACACTGAAACAGGTGTTTTGTGAACCCGACTTCTGCTTGTTGCCCAGCTCATGCCCAGCTTCTGCTTGTTCTGCTCATCCTCCGCACGGAACTTCTCAGCCTCCTGCACCATCCGGTCGATCTCCGACTGAGACAGGCGACCCTTCTCGTTGGTGATGGTGATCCTCGGGGGCGGCGAAGCTTCGCGGCGCACTCGGCTGTGTGAAACGGGTGCTTTCTTCGACTCCAGCGGAGAAAAAGCCAGACCTGATGACTCAAAACAATCACCTCGCACCAAGCGCCAGTTGCTGCGATGCAATTTTATTGATGGTGTGTTTTGATGTTTCTTTGTAGGTGACCATAAAGATGTCTGCCAGTTGTTTGAGTCTTGAGCTTCATGGAGTGTGAGGGAACTATTCCAAGGATCTGGTTGGACTTTCCAGTGGACTTGTCCTCGGCCGTGCAGCGCATGTTCGGCCGTGGAAATGTCACAGTGTTGCAGTATATCTTGGATGAAACATGCAAAACACATATATCCGGCACCTCGATTAGACACCGGTGCTTAACCAATACCGCAAGAACCCCTAGTGTGTCCACGCTGCTTGGGGAATACGTTCATGATTTCTGATGGGGCGTGTCCCTGACAGTGTCACATTGTTTCAGACTCCGCCCACATACTCTGCCCACATACATCGAACCACCTTCGACCGGGTCCGGCACAGCTGGCCGTCCTACGGTTGATGTGGGACGAATTCCTGCAGACACCTGGAAATTCAGGGAAATCCTCGTTCTAATCTACAAATATCACGGATCGAATAGATTATATCATGATTATAGATGTTATTCCAAAATGAGCAGCATGAGTGCAGAGCAGTTCGGTGGGAAACACACTCACCCTTCTCAACTCTTGCTGGAAACACCGGGATGTTTTGAATATGGAGCCGTTTTGCAGCCCAAATCGATGTTTTTTCGCCCAAGTTCGGAGGCTCTGACATTCAAAATGCCATTGGCATCGATATCAAAGGTGACCTCGATCTGTGGCACACCGCGTGGGGCTGGAGGAATGCCATCCTCAGCCAAGCATGCTTCACCAAAAACCAGTGGCAGCTCTTGGTGCATTGAAGAGGATCATGGACCACGAAGGCCGTAAAAATCGTTTCAATGGTCCAGGTAGGTCCGTCGCCCGTCAGCTGTCGGCCGGTTCCAACCATATCCTACTATGGTACACCTCCTTGAAAAAGAAATGAAAGTGGAGCTCACCACCTCTCTACAGGGGCCTTTTCTAAAAATACACATATGTGCTGTGATCATATGTGTCGATAAAAACATGCAAGAGCATCTTCACAGATCACACACCTGGAGGATCATTGGCCAGACAAACTCATCAATGGACGGACGTTATCTCAGCGTCGCTTGAAAGCCCGCATTGTTCGGAAGGAATCCAACGCCACCACCGAACTTCACACCATGCACTAAGATATACCAACAACGTGCCCTGAAACAAGCTTTTCTCTTTCGGTATTCTTTGGGAATAGCAGCATGTTCCAGCTCACTCATGAAACTTGAGGCCAGGGGGAGAGGTCGAAAGCTAGCCGAATCGCACCGGATGTACTAGTTACATAGTCGGCAAAGCATGTAGGGATTACATGTTTTGGGAGGAAGGTTGCTATGTACATACTTTGCGCTAAAGAACGTAAATGTGACATCGCTGACTGGGAAGGGTACATTGGAACAACCCGGGTGCACTCGTTGGCAGGCACGAAGATGCGTGATCGGCGAATCCGGGGGGTAAATTTACCTTCCGCTTTTGTATGCCTTGAGTCGGAAAGAGGGGTAAGCATTTCTGACATCATACGGACTGTACATACACTAGGGCGTCCGTAGTGTAGGAGAAGCACGGGTAAAAGGTATATGGAATAGAGTGTCTTGAGGAAAAAGCCGGTGTATGGTTATTGCAAATCTGGGGGGTAAATTTACCCCCCGCTTATGTATGCCTTGTGCTGGAAAGAGGGGTAGGCATTTCTGGCATCACAAGGACTGTGCATACACTAGGGCGTCCGTAGTGTAGGATAAGCACTGGTAAAAGGTATAAGGAGTAGAGTGTCTTGAGGAAAAAGCCGGCTTATGGTTATGGCAAATCTGGGGGGTAAATTTACCCCCCGCTTATGTATGCCTTGAGCCGGAACGAGGGGTAAGCATCACAAGGACTGTGCATACACTAGGGCGTCCGTAGTGTAGGATAAGCACTGGTAAAAGGTATCAAGAATAGAGTGTCTTGAGGAAATAGCCGGTGTATGGTTATAGCAAGCCTGGGGGGGTAAATTTACCACCCGCTTATGCATGCATTAGGTTAGAAATAGGGGTAAACAACTTGTAACGGTGAAGTACAAGTCCTATGCAGCAAGCAGCAGCCAGCAGCAGCAGCAGCAGCAGCCGCCTGCAGCCAGCAGCCAGCAGCAACCACCAACCAGCAGCCAGCCAGCAGCACCACGCAGCAGCAGCGCAGCATCAAGCCGCAGCAGCAGCACCACCGGCAGCAAGCACCACCGGCAGCAAGCAGCAAGCAGCAGCAGCAAGCAGCAAGCAGCAGTAGCAGCGGCGTCGTCAGCCGCAACAAGTAGCAAAGCAGCAGCTACAAAAGCAGCAACCAGCGGCAGCAGCAAACAGCAGCAGCAAGCAGCAGAGCGGCAGCAGCAGCAGCACCCTTTACACCAAGCCACCGTTTACACCCAACCAACCACGTTCAACCAACCCCCTACACGGCGCAGCTGGGAGTCGAACCACGGGGGGGGGGGTTAGCTTGATATATCAATCTTTAAGGCACGCAGCCCCTCCCACCACAACATTGCTAAAGCAAAGAAGAACTCAGCTAGCATGCTAGCTTTCGTGAAAATCCCCACCACCTCCCGCCACTTGCCTCGTTCCCTCGTTCTCCCTCCACTCCGCGTTCTCCCGCCCGAATGGTTGACCGCCGAGGTCTCCAGGTGGAACTTGCCCAACAAGTTGTTGTCCTTGGTCATGGCGCGCTCGCCCTCGAAGACCTGGATCAAGACTCCCGGCTGGTTGTCTGCGTACGTGGTGAACGTCTGGGCCTGCGCCAAAAGCGAGAACGACGACCGACCGCGCTGTGAGCGCAGCGCGGCCGGCGAATGCGGGGCGCGGTGATTGGGCGCGCGCGCGGAGTTATTTTTTTAGGAGGAGTGTAAGAAACAAAAAGAATAACACCACACACTTAGTAATTAGTTAGTACGAGTATACAATATATGATACTAATATACAGTGAATTATTAGGCAATGGTTTCTATTGAAGAACACGAAAAGTAGACAACAGGATACAAAAGAACAAAAATAACACTATAAATACACAAAAAAGCCTAAAGCATTCCAAGGAGACAGCAATGAACCCTCTACATAGGATCCAATTCAACCGGGGTTGGAAATCTGATTCGCTACGTAGGAGAAGCCACTCTCATCTCATCCCTCACGTCTTTCAAACAACTTCAATTAAGTCGCCTTTCTTGGTGTTTGAAGCCATAATAAGCGTGTTCACACCAAAGGTCGCTGAAAAGTTCTCCAAAACCTACGCAAACAGCACTTCTTGCTTTGTTCTTATGGGTCGACGTTCGAAGTGAAGAGAATCACCCCGGACACGCCCTTGGGACATTGGCCTTTTATCTGGGTGTGGAGGTGACTTTCCACCTCCTTCCAATCGAATCTGCTCCCTATCAAGTTCCCTCTACCTCTTTCCACTGATTTGCTTGCGGCGACTGCTTCATGTGCATGGCCCCTCTTTCAGACCAAGCCCGTGGCCCCCAAATTCCCACCCAAAACCAAAACATGCATGAGCTGTAACACGTCGCGGGCCCCTGGTTTCGCCTTCTTCGTGGGGATGGTGGTGTTTCGCTCGATCAGCTTGGTCATCACGCCACCTGAAACTCAGCGCAGGCTGGAACGCCATGTGGGAACGCGCCAGGTATCCCAGACCATACGAATGGGACTGGCATATATTTATACATACAACATACAACCCCTTTTCAACCACCCCAATGTAGGTAGATATGCCATACGTGGATGGTCTGGTATGGATGTGGGAGCCCACCATCAAAGGTCATCCGAAAGATTCCGAAAGCATTGATTTGTGGGGCACAAGTACCATAGGATGCTTTTGCGTTCTGTCCAAGAGCATCCAGGCGGCCAGCCAAGAGCAAAATGCTCAAGCACCAACAAAGATCAATTGTCTGGAAGCTATGGTTGCACTTTGCATGCTTTCATTCCTGTCCTGTGCAACATGAACGGTTTAAATCTAATTAATCAAAAATGACATGTCACCAGTAATGGTTCATCTAGCAGGGCTTTCCAGTGCTTGTGACTGAATGCCAAAAAGTAGATCTCTCATCACCTCAACGACACTGTCTCTTCATCTCCGTCTCGGTCCTTGCCCCCAGCGGATACGCTGCTCCCACCTGCCGTTTCCAAGCCCATGGACAGGGGTGTCACGTCCAGCAACAGCAGGTCCTGACCCATCCACCGATGGGGCGGCGGATGGCGGCGGTCGAAGTGGATTGAAGAATGTGTTCCCCTTGTGTTGGTCGCTAGGTGGATGCGTGGTTTCACCAAGTGCAGTGGCTGTGTCAACATCAGAGAAAACCTCAAATGAAGGTTATTCTCAATGTCTCAGAAAGCTCAGAAGATTTCAATGACCTCATGTCATCATATCATATGTAGTTAATTTGTAAATCATTGCCGCCCTGCAAAATAAAATATCCAAAGGTATTACCCCCAAAATATCATGATGATGTTTCTTTATCTTGCCACTAATGTTTCTTCCACGAACTCTCCAACTCCTGAGCTTCGCTATGCTGAGCTTTCCACTCGCTCACCCTTTCCTATAGGTTGACCCCCAACAACACGTCCCCTCCGCTGCTTCACCAACTCGAACACCCACCAGCTTCACCAGTTTCCCCACTGCGCCGCCCGGGACTGGTCGGCGACCCGTCCCGAGCCCCGGACCCGAGGCGGACGGACGTCTGCGAACAGCACCTGGACCTGAGATGAGCCCTCGCCAGTAAGGATGGCCGCCTGCACTGCAGCGCCATAGGCCACGGCCTCGTCGGGGTTGATGGACCTCACGTGGCAAGGCCGGTGGGATGGACGAGGACGGATGGTTCCATCCAGCGGTGTGCATTGGGAGTGGAGTCCCATGGCGCATGGCGTTTGGGAGAAGTGCACTCATAGCAAGGTCCAAGCCTGGAAGTTGATTCATAGCATCCTTCCAGCAAACATGGAAGTGGACAATCCATGGTTTGTAGAGGAACACCGTGGTGTCCATGACTTCTTAGATACAGTAGATACGAATGGGCTCAGCACTCAGTCAATGGAATCTACGAAAACCTGCAAGTGGACTTGTGACCCACCAAAAAAAAACGAGTTCTTGAGTGACATGTCCTCCGCATGTTCGACTGTTTTTTTGAATGGCAGTTCACCTCCACGTCATTGTTCACCCCTTCGAATCCTTCCTAATCCGGTCATGAACCCCGCCATCCACCCATTCCTTTCGAGAAATTCCAATCCCAATCGACTTGTTGGGTTCCTTTCCGTTGAAGAACTCCTGCCGGGCTCGGGTGACCCGCTTCGAAGCTTCGAGTCTCGGTCCAGAGTTCGATTCATCGAGATTGGGACTGGACGAAGTAGAATCACGTTGACAGAAAAGTTGCCCAAGTTATCCCAAGTGAAGGTAGAAAAAAATCATCTAAAAAGAAACTGATTTTTTTGACTGGAGTGACCACATGAGTGAACGGCTACCACCGGCTACCACCGGCTACGATCGCAAAGCCGAGATGGACCCTTACAAGATCTGAACGAACCAGTTCCATGGATGTTCAGATGTCCGGTCTTCCACCAAACAAGCAGTCTGTTCGACCACACCGAGTGGCCGTCGACTTGTGATCAGAAAAGCTGTCAGTGACAGCACAGTCTGCCCCGGAGCCCGGTTGACCAAGCCAGGTTGACTATGTAGTGACTATATAGTCTATAGTGTGTCTTACTTAGTCTTAGTCTATTCCTGACTGTTCTGTTCATGTTCGATGATTGTCGGTGGTCAACCAGCATCCCCGCGTGCCATGACCCGCGTTGCTCAGAGCCGTCTGTCTGTCTGTCTGTCTGTCTGTCTGTCTGTCTGTCTGTCTGTC
>CAXAMN010021806.1:2232301-2244863 GCA_963970005.1 Durusdinium trenchii | reverse complement strand
GAAAAAGTGGCGGTGGAAAACCCTTTGTCCAGGGGTGGACACACACACACATGTGGCTGTCTCCAAAAGTTCTGGCTAGCTCCAGTGACTTGGCTTCATGCCGAACAAAAAGACCTGGTGCATCGTCCTACTGCCGTCGGCATGGTGCATAGTCTGGTGTAATACAAAACATAAAGGATTGAACATCCTTCAAAAGGCTTGTGGAGAAACCATAATAAACCAAACAAACCAAAATCATCAAAAAGGATCGCTTGGTGATCGAGGATTTATCCCTGTTGATATTCTACTGAGAACCTGGGCCGCTAGATTTTCTAGTAGAATTCTAGGTGAGGTCCTATCAAGGCATGTCTTGAATACTATAAAAGTGTACACGTTGTGGAAAGAATCCCTAGAATTCAAGGTGTGGTGGAAAAATGACACCATCCCAAATAGTTGCTCTTCCCTGGTTACTTGATCTTCCCTGGTCATCGTGCCGTCTGAAAATAGTCTCTAGAAAATGATCTGTCCAGGTTCAGCTTCCAAAGTATCAGCGAGCAACAAACATCCAAGTCTCAATTTCTAGGGGAGCATTGACAGCTGCATGACCAACATGGACGGACATCCCAGAAGTCATTATCTAAAATGTTTCTGGAAAATGCAATGTTGTTTTTTGCACTGTCCTCCAATCGTCCTAGAAAATGCAACATCGACTGACCATCACCTATCATCATCTCACTCAAACTACTCCCTAGAAAATGCCCCCCCCAAATAGAACAACATGTTCAATCTCGGCTCGTTTCTAGAAAATGCCGGGGAATCAAGTCAGTGTACAAAAGTGGCTCCCTAGAAAACAAACATTTTCTAGGGGACCTTGGTCCCTGCATTTCGTAGTGGAAATGTCATCGGGGATGAGGATTTTGTCAGCACCACATTGTGGGGTGGTTGGAACCATACCCGCCAGGAAGACCCTAGGCTCACTTGCGTGCTCCCTCGAAGGTGGAGGTACCCCCTGCTAACACGATCCCATGGAACCCCCGACCATGTTCCGAAGACCAACCCGACATGGTGCAGTGGGTGTTCCATGTGATCCGAATAGCAGGGGAATTTGATTGACAAACCGTCGGACGGCTGAACCGTCAAGGGCCAATATAGGTCAATCTCCTGGTCGGCATGGTCACACTTGGAGTCTTCACCGTTCCACCTTCGCCTTTTCATCAGAACCACCCAAGGCTCAGATCCAATCTGGCCGTTTTCAACTCCCCGTTCGGCAGTTCCTGTTGGTCACTCTTTCCAACGGACATGGATCTTCTCCCCAGCTTTCCCAACAAACCAAGGCTCCAAACCGCTCTCCCCCTCGCTCCCAAGAACCGGCTCACGGCAGGGTCCCCCGTGCGCTCGCCAGGGAGCCCATGGAGTTGCGGAAGTAGTCCATGCACAACTCCTCAAAGCGCGCCCGGGACAAACCTCGGAGACGCCGCCGAACAAACGGAACGGTGAAGCACGAACGGCCGAAGCGAATTCGGGCGAGATGGGCTGCCCCGGAAGTTTTTGAGCCGAAACTGGCTGGAAGTGAACCGAAAGGCCAAAACTCAGTTTTATACCCGAACGTTCCATTGTATGCCATATATGCCTACCAAAACCACCCCAATGTAGGCATATATTGGCCTACATGGAGCGTCTGGCATATATTGATATAAGATTTACCAGGATCCCCAAGGGGCGATTCATAGATACCACGGGTTTCTCACTTGTTGTGGCCATTTGTTCATAGACCCCAAATGCTGGGGTTGTATAATGGTCTTCCCATGGAATTGATTTTCCTCCTCTCTACGGGCATGCTTCACACGAAACTCGTGGCGAGGAAGAGGAGCTCTCCTTGCGCAGTCAACATGACCCAAGGTAGAGAAACGGAAACCAAGTTCTCGGCTCGTTTACGGGCCGTGAGGCTGCAGGAGTAGTCGATGCCCTCGAACAACGAATCGATCTCAATCGTGGCCTGAGTGGAACCCGGGTCATCCGCCGGTAGATTTGGATGCAGATGAAGAGTCTGGTGGTTCTCACAGTCACGCTGGTGCTCATGGTTTGCTCCCCTACAAGAACTGGCATTGTGACAAGACAATTCCAAGGAAGCAAGTAACCTTTCATTCATGCCGGTTAAGACTGATATATTCAGACCAGTAGGCAGAAGCTTGCACGATCCATGCTCTGTCCTCAACCGGGCGAGCGGTGCGCCTCGCCTGGGTCGATGAGGACAACGTGCGCTTGGCGCGCTCGCACTGCGTCCTCAAACGTCGAATGGCACGCTGGTTGCCGGTCATGTCCTGCAGTGTGACGTCGTGACAAGTCAGACCCGTCGACAACGGTCAGGATGACACAGAGACTTCTTAGGAATCACTCTCAGAGACTTCCGGCATCACACATCTAACGCATCTAAGATGGCCCCATCTCTGGAAATGATGTCCCATCCGATTTTCCCGTCTCTTCACATGAAACCATCCAGCAAATAACCGCTCCTTGTTGCGGTTCTTGCGCTTGAAATCCTGGATGCAAAAGTCCACCACGCCTTGGGATCACGTCTTGCGACCAGCGCATCGCGACCAGCGGTTCGAACGCGCGACAGCGGGGCATGTGCCTGGGTTGCTTGGAGACTGAGACCCACTGGCGCAGCGCTGGCCGCATGGCGCCACATGGCGCATGGCCATCTCTGTGAAAGAGGTTCTTTGCTGGCACCACTACTGACCCCCTTAGCTTTCGGTAAGAAAACCAATCCCCATGGGAGGTTATCCACCTGACTAGAGACCCTTGCCCTTGCCCTCTGAACTCCTCCAATGCTGAACCCGCCAAGGCTCGGTTGTCAAAGTCCTGGCGCGCGTGGCGTTTTGGCGTTTTCAAACGCCACTGAGCTGCTTTGCCCAACACGGATGTGGCACTTCGAATGTCATGAAATGATATACCATGGCCACCCCACAAGGATGCATATGGGATGTGTTTTTGTGTTCTTTTCTGTGCAACAATCTATGTAAAAACCAAGGTACAACAAGCTTAGTAAAGCCCACCATCATCCACCATCCCCCGGGTCTCCCCAAAGCTATGCGAACCGTGTTTGCCGTTCCCAGCGCATCCCGCCGGCTTGACGCTCCGAGCGAGCAGCCCGTGCGTGCTCCTCTCCGCCCAGGTGAGTGTCACCAGCGGTGGCCTTCACCTCAAAGATACCTTGGAATTGAAGCCGGGGGGAAACAAAGAAAGGTTGCGAATATATTTCCACAAAGAAACCTAAATTCTCCCCAAAGTACACAAATATCATATGTGTGCAGAAACCTGCCCCTTCATTCACAGTGGACATAGAAGGACATAGAACAAATGTCAGGTGACTGGGGACAACGGGACCCAGTTCGGGAAAACCAACATCTCCGATCTAAACCAAGAGACCATCCTCAATGGTCAACAAGGACACATCAAAGGTACCACCGCCCATGTCGTAAATCCTCAGGCCGGTTCCGCCGCATCCGAGATCCGCTCCACGATTTGGAACGTCGGAGCGAGACGGTCGATCGCACTTGGATTGGCGCCATGTAGGAACCGATTGATACTCACAATCACAAACACAACGGGGAAGTCAACCTACGTGAACCGCAAAAAAAAAACACCTCACCCGATGGTGGCAAGTCCACCGACCCCTCCGATGGGTCTCTTGTGCCGCACGACTGGCAGCTTGACACCCGACAGCTGGGCCAGACCAGTCGTGGGGTATCGAGGAGTCGTGAGGGGGTCCAGGTTGGACTGTTTGCCGCGTGAATTCAGCAAGCCGGTTTGGATTCACTCGCTGACGTTCACATCACATCCACGATCTCCACATCTGCCACACACTACATGCGAATCATATACCCATTGAGCCATGAAACCACCCACTTGTAGGTCAATATGCAAGTCACATGCAGTGTCAGGATTAGTGGTTAGTGATGTTTGCATCTGATTTCAAGTACTTATTATATATACTTCTCCCTGGAGCCTGGAACACCTACCAATGCCATGGGGTGTCTCAAAACTGATTGGCACTCAAAACACAGTGATAGTTTGGGGTTCCAGGTACACCAACATCGAAACCAACAAAATACAACTCACACACTGTCACAGGAAACGACGTCACTCACCTCCAGAAAACTTGAGAACAACATCATGGCAACATGTACCCTCACACTCCATGTATAAAATTATAAACATGTATGTCATATATAGTTTATACATATTTATTTATACCTATGATTAAGGTGGTTTCAAGGGCTCCAATGTATCTATTGCATCCGAAGCCATTTAAGTGTAGCTCTCGACTCGCGCGTTTTCGGGAACATTCGCTCCTTTCACCCACCTCAGCAAGGCTCAGGACATTTCGTTCACCCGTTCCCTTCTTGTCCAAACCATAGGCGATTGCCGCGGCAGTGGGTTCATTGATGATCCGCAGCACGTTCATGCCCGAAATGGTGCCTGGCTCGTTCTCCCAGTGAGGTTTTTGGCAGGATGTTGGGCAGGAAAAGTATGGAAAAGCTGCGGCATGTATTATGTGTTCTGCCTCTGAAGCATTTGGATCTTCCAATCTCAGTCATCTGACTGAGCCTTAGAAAAAGCTTTGATGGTCCGAAGTTCAGCACCGAATTCAATGCGAGTTGAACAATTCACATATCATCAAAAGGCACCGCTTCTCTTTTTCCGTGAAACGCGTTAAGCACAAGCACCTCTCTCAAACCCCTTCCGGGCCTGCGTCCTTGGTGGCCTGGCGTTGGGAGTCGTTGAAGTAGGCCGGCACAGTCACCACCTCAGGTGATGACAAGGAGGATTAGTTTCAGACTGATTCGGCCACCAGGGCGTTGTTTGTACAGAAGGTACTTTGCTATAGGTTTTGTTTCAACTCCCTCTAGCTCCTTGGCTCCCTGTTTCATGGTGAATGGGTCCCCCGTCTCCGAATCGCTCCCTCCTGAGCATTTGGATATCTTTGGCTCAGGAAGGATTCCGGATGATCTCATATGATCTCATATCTCTAGTGTGAGTTTACACCCTTCCGACTCCGACCCGTGAATCTCTGAGACAAGGGGTGAGGTACAAATCAGCTGGCATGATTTGTGATCGCACTTCCCCAAACTCAACATATTTGTGTATGGTACGAGTAGGTTTGCCTTTGAAGAAACTAAGACTACTTCAAGTGTATAATGACAATGACATATAATGACTAATGAAAGGACCCGCCAGTGCTTGAGGCTCTTTCGGAAGTGGTTGAATAGTTGAAAAGGAAAGCGACAGGGAAGCACAACATAGCACAATGACCATGGCTCATGTCATTAGGCTCCAGGGTAAAGATCATTGGGTGTCGGGAATCTGGTAGCCCCCACTGCTGCCGACCCAGAATCCTGGAATGTTCGGGTAAATACTGAAATCCGTGGCAAAGTCATAGTGGGGTATGCATGATATGGGGTGGCAAAGTCATAAGTCATAGTGGTGTAATGTGGGGCATGCAGTATGCGTGATACATGTAAATGATGTTTGCTATATTGAAAAGGTTGCACCCTGCCAAACTTTGCCCATGCCCGTGTTGAGAGAGTGTGTCAGCAAAAAATGCCCCTGACCGCGAGCCGCTGTGCCTTCCCTTTCCAATAACAAATATGGATTCTGCCACCCACCTAGAGAGGTTGAAGAGCCTTAACTATAGCCTATCCCATAGGTACCCCTAAAGGGTCCCATAAGGTCTCTTAACCTCTCTTTGGCTCCTCCCTTTCCTGGACCCTTCCAAGTAGAACAGCCGATCGCAGCATCGAGCCACGGCATCATTCACCTTGGTGCCCAAGTAAGCCTCGGCTGTCTCCTTCATCTTCAGCAAGACCATGGAGGAGATCTCTTCCGGATGAAACTTCTTCTCCTCACCCTGTGCGTTCACCACCTGACTGGCTTTTCAGTCATCTGATCGGAAGAGTCGGCCAATGTCGGAACAGTGATCTGATCTGGAGGCCAATGTCCTGTATGAAGCTTGAACAGGGTAAAGGTTTTCATTGTTTGCATATATATAAATACACACACCGGCATGCTTTCCCTTGCGCGTGAAGTGCTGCATTCTGATTGAGATTAAGTCGTCATTCCACTTTAGGCATTGAGGTCGGAAATTGAACCGCATTCTTCCAAACGCCAGACATGCGCAGCTTAACAACGGTAAGAAGTTTCCCCCGAACGGTCGCTGTAGAGGCTACAGCTCGGACGGAAGTGAACCTAAAGAAAGACTTCGGGGTGATAATCTTAGCAGACTTGCATATTCCCTACACCTCCAGCTCCTGGCCCACCTCCTCAGAAAATAGTTAGACCGTAGACCCTCCTAATCCACCCAACCACCTCTGCATCTTCTCAGGAGGTAGTGCAAGCATGTTGGAGCCCTAGGGATACAATTTCTCTTCACACTCGCTTCAAGTTCTTCGGTTTTGTCACTGTCACCCCCTCCGCGCATCGCCGCAGCCGCTCCGTCGCCGAAGACGACGACGACGACGTCTTTCGCTGCGACAAAGCGGCGATCATGGGCTTCTCAGCGGGGCCGGAAATCACCTGGGGCGGACATCAGCTTCTCCACGCGGGATATCGTGACATCTATAGACTGACACTGACAACCCCCCAATAGCCAGAGGGTCCAACGTTGGACCAGGTGTTCTTGCGTTTAACAGGGCTGAACTGTAGCAGTTCATGCATGAATACGCCGCAGGAGGAAGCTCAAAGCACATGCAGGGACACTGGCCAATCCGATCCCAAAGACATAGTCATAGAGTCATAGACCCGAAACATGGCCCCCTGAAAGACGATCTTCCTGTACAAAGCACTATAAAGCACTGTACTTTTTTCAGAGTTTGAGTCTGAACCAGAACGTCCAGCTGTACATCCATCATGTCCATTCCCTAACAATCCATTCCCTAGAATATCTGCCCAAATTGCTTGAACCCTTGAATCCCCGGACCTTTAAACCTACTTCCACCTCTCTCCACCCAAACCACGAACCCAATTCCGGTCTCCCTGGTCCATAGCGCCTTGAAGGGCCAAAGCTTCATATCCGCCTGGACATGATGCTCCGTGAACTTCCGGCCGATCAAACGCTTGGCGTCGAAGACCTCGGCGCTTGCTGCGGGCGGTGCTGGGATGCTTGGGGCGGGGATTTGGTTCAGAGGTTGATTATATGTTAAAATAGAGAAACGGGATGAAACGGGTACTTGCTTGGGATGCTTGGCACAGGGGTTGGTGTGGCTTTGTTTCGGTGGATGAGTCGGCGGTAGGTACAAAGGACATGGACACATGGAACGTCTATTGGCATTAACTATATATGGATATACGGACCCAATATACGTTATATATAGAGTGAAAGCAGCGCATTCGCACTGCCGAACACTAGCATTCTTCTGGGTGGCTGAAGTTTCCAATTGGATAATCGACGGTACACCACTGGCCGCTAAAAACTAGAGTAGATGTTGGACATCCTCAACTAACCTGCCTGCACGGTATCTGGTCCCTCCAAGAGGTGTGGATCAGCAGTTCCTTACCTTGCCGAAACATTCGATGCTACCTCCAATGTACCCCAGAAAATGGGACATGACCCTATAAAACACATACAGATACATTTCTAGCCATATTCCAAGGTATCTTGAGACTCAATGGATCATTACTCAAGATAAATATTGAACTTAAGACACTGGCCCAAGTTGTTGTTTTCACCGTGATGATGCTCTGAGCAATGAGTATTGAGTATGGTTTTCCCAATCCACCTCCCTCATCCGCCCAGGCACCGTGTTCTCCGGATTCCGGGCCACTTGATTCTTGGCCGCGTCACCAATCAGTCGCTCAGTATCTGTAAAGGCCACATAAGATGGTGTGGTGCGATTTCCCTGGTCGTTGGCGATGATCTCCACTCCATCATTCTTCCTTGAACGACCCAAGAACACGCACCCAGACATGACCTATCTGAGTGTCATCCTATGGCGGCCAATGTCTTCCACTGTTCTGTCAGCAACTTCCAAATCGGATTGCTTCTTGGATGGTTCGATACTTTATCTACTCCAGGATAACCGTTACTGAGGAAAATAACCGGCAAGATACCCCAAACAGTGTCAACCAAAACAAAACAAGGGTGAATAAAGAGCTTGCGCGCTTTAGAGCACATACATGACAGCACACACAAACGCATGTGAGAACACACGTAGGAGAACACACACAAGAGTCAAAAAACATGTGAGTGCACATGCGAGCACACAAATGCGAGCACACAAAAATGACAAAACATGAGACAACACTTTGACATTGGGTTTTCAGTTAACTCAATTCCCCGAGAAAAGGAATGGCTCAACGGCAAGGTGAAGCGTCCGATCACTTGAAGGTGTTTGAAAATAAGTGTTTCTCGTGATGCATGACCGCAGAAAATTAGTTACTGATTACTTAGCAGACCGAATTAACACCGTGCATGGAAACCTGGTTTTGGGGACGTATCATGAAAACCACCATGAAAGCAAAAAAGAGAGTAGAACAGCTTGGACAACAGTTGATCGCAGGTACGTTTGCACCCAGGTGGGGGGTGTCTTCGCCGGAGACCCCCCACCTGGCTCCGGCCCCCTGCGTGTAAAAACTCTTGGAAACAGAGTGTGACACACACACTCAGCCGCTTTGCGGCGCTCCGGCGCAAACACCTAAATAGGCACCTAAAAAGCCTTAGACAAGAAAGAAAGAAAAACAGAAAGAGCAGCGCTAAAAGGGCAGGAGAGAAAGATAGGTGTAGCAAAAGGTGAATACTTAGCCCTTGACTGGGGCAGGGAAACGGGCCTCAAGAACCACCTAAAAAGCCTGAAAGAAAGCCCAAGAAACGACGAAAAACGCAAGAAAGAAAGCGGGGGGCAGGGAGGGGGTGTATGTCCATGTGTGTGTACATGTGTGTGTCTGAATACTTGGCACTCTAGAGTTAACGATTACTTAAGCAGAAACTAATTAGGTGCAATAGTTAGGGAGCGGGACTTTAGTCTTAAACCGCCCGGGTAGAGTAGACTAGAACAGGGACAACAGAGGGAAAGGCACCGACACACAAGTGTGTCGAGTACCATTTCCCTCTGTTACCCTAATTATGTGGGGAGTAGAGAACTCGGCGGGGGCGGGGGGTTGTGTGGGGTCATTCTCCGTATGCCCGGCGGCTTTGACTTTCCGTATACCCGGCGGTCGTAAAAACCGTGGTGCCCGGCGGCTTGGATTTTGGGAATACAGTGGTGAAACGAAGTCCCAACGTGTGCAGAAAGCAGCAAAATCTGTTAGTGATACTCCGGCATGAAAACGGCAGAGCGGCACACACTTTGACATTGGGCTTTCAGTTAACTCAATTCCCCGAGAAAAGGAATGGCTCAACGGCCAGGTGAAGCGTTTCATCACTTGAAGGTGTTTGAAAATAAGTGTTTCTCGTGATGCATGACCGCAGAAAATTAGTTACTGATTACTTAGCAGACCGAATTAATCCCGTGCATGGAAACCTGGTTTTGGGGACGTATCATGAAAACCACCATGAAAGCAAAAACGAGGGAGTAGAACAGCTTGGACAACAGTTGATCGCAGGTACGTTTGCACCCAGGTGGGGGGTGTCTTCGTTGGCCGGAGACCCCCCACCTGGCTCCGCCCCCCTGCGTGTAAAAACTCTTGGAAACAGAGTGTGACACACACACACACATGAGAGATCACAAATATTGATAGCACAGGGATGAGTGAGCACACACAAAAGAAAAAACATATGGGAATATACCTGTGAGAACACGCGCATGGGAACGCATGCGCACACGCACACACACACATTGATGAGAGCACAGGTATCAGAGTAGACACACACACACACCTTGATGAGAGCAAACACATGAGAGCACACAATGAGAGCACATATGAGAGCGCACATATGGGCACACATGTGAGATCACACAAGTGAGAGCCCACATATGAAAGCACGTATCTAAGAATGATAAATGATAGGCAACTCCCCAACCCCCCTCAGTAGATGAACGCCCCACCATGCTTGCTTTGCGGGTTCTATGACCTCTATGATACCCACATCTCAAGATGCAGCACAGCGGCCACACACCGACGCAGGAGTAGGTCGTGCCTCAAAGCACAGTGGCTCGATAGGTGTTGCCGAAGCCCCGAGAAACAAACATGTCCAGCTACTGCATACACTCCCGAAAACTAACATAGACCCTGACAATGGCGCCCTGGAAGAGTGCTTTCCTCTACCAACCTGTGGTTTTCAGGGTCCATCTTAGTCTTCCAGGGTGTATGACTTGGGGGTGTCCGAACTTACCTGTTTCGAACGGTAAACAATGATCACGGGGAAGGGTATTTTAGAGAGAGAAAGGCCTGGAACTGAAGCATCATTATCCACTGTTATAGGTAATGGAATGGGCATGGGATATAATGAAAGCATGACCACCCGCCATGTTGGTGAGCTTTCAAAACATGTCCGCTCAACCGGACAGTGACTCCGGATGACCAATCCGATTGGTTCAACCTACCTGGCTGAAGCAAGACACGCAGCAACTGGATGAATGGATGACGCTAAGCTGTCAGACAACCCGCAGGGAATGGTCGGAGATTAAACTCAGTGAATGCAACTAGGGCACCCCAAGCCAAGCTGCTTTCCCTCTTTGGAAAGATCTTGAGATTCTATGTGCGTCTATGTCATGTTATGTCATAAACATCCGTGCAATATGCAAGAGGCTTCTTATCATAGCAAGTCTCCACACCTCAAAACATGTACCCACCTTGGTTTGGAATGTTTGACACTTCGTTGAGCAGCATCTTAAAGCACGTTCCAAAGGAACCAATTCGCTTTTCCCTACCATGCTCATCCATCCTCTACGTAATTACAATATACTAAAATTACGTGTTCCGTTGAACAATTCGATCTCAGATCAGTTTGTAGCTGCCAGAGTGCCCAAGTCGATGCCAATGGCCGTCTTCTTGGCCATTTTGAATTGAGACAGCTAGTGTCACTGAGGTGTCTACTCAGCTTAAGCCAAAATTTTCTGCGTTGCAACAGCGTCTCTCGGCGCAAGCAAGCCAAAAGTTGCACTTGGTGTTCATGTCGGAACCGGTCCAAATGGTTCATTTCAAGCAACATGTCTGCGCCAGATTCTCGTTCTGATGCCACGCGGACATACCTGGAGAGGTTGAACAGCCCTCTAATTAGCCCTCTTGACTATGCATACTTCTTGATGAAAATCCTACCCCTTCCCTGATCCTACCTCTTCCCTGCTAATCGTGCTTCCTGATATGTACCACTGTACCACTGACATCCACTGACTACGTTCCTAGAGGCCTCTCAACCCCTTAGTCGATCTCTTCATCCCGAAGTGTCGACGTTCCAACCGACCACGGCGTTCCAACCGTGGTGACGTTGGGATGCGCACGTCCCAACGTCCCCTGGGACCGGTAAGTGAAGCGCCACGTCGTTCAACAGCAAAACGCTCGGAAGCTCAGGAGCGGAAGCTTTGGAAGCTTTGGAGCGCCACTTGACGAAGGCGGAACGGACACAGTCTATATAGTATCGGAATCATCCTCCTTCAAAAAAAAAACACCTGGAGTCTGGCCAAGTGGCCATGGCCAGGTGGGACAAGTCAATGCTCCACTTCGACGGGGATGGTCAACATCACCACCATCTGGCCCTTTCTAGGTTGAGAACTCCGACTGGACACGGGTTCCAGGTCACCTACGAAAGGAGCGTGAGCCACCGTTTTGGAGGGGTCCCATCATGCCAAATCTACCGATCCAGGAATCTACTGTGAAAAATACGGTTGATGGAGAAACTCTGCATAACTCTCTGCACTCTAGTTGGGATACCCCGTAGATGTTTGTATTTGGTGCAATCAAATTCAATCATCCGCCCTGAATGTACGGACATGGATGAATAGACTACGTTTGGGAGGTCAACCCACCAGTTTTTGGCACTCCCAATTTTGACCCACAACACCCATTGCTGACGAGGGTCTATCGCTGCAGCGGATGCGGCTCTGCGGGAAGCGCTCTTGAAGCCTGCCGATGGGAAGCAACGAGCATCATTTTCCCGCAAACACGGGCGATGGGACTGGAGTCGACTGGAAGAGTTATATGGAAGATGTCATGGAAGATGTCATGGAATCGGTTCCTGGTTCCTGAGCAATCATGTCCTCTTGAGAATCTAGAGGGTTCGAGGCTATAGGTACTATAAATAATAGTAATAATCCTATTGGTGCTTGGCTTGGTGGGTACACTCCCTGAAATCCTCATGGAAGATGTCATGGAGTGGTCCCTTGGATAACCATGTTGCGAACACCCAAACAGGTGGTGAACTCCACTTCCATGATTTTAGGGCGTGTATCCCCTCGGTATGGGAATCCAACACATGACATATACTACATAGGATTAAAACGTACATAAGATGTCTGGAATCATTAAAACGTTAATGCATGTTAATGCAGTATCTCCGGAGAAGATGTCCGAACAAATGGACTTATTAAAACGTTCTTACAGTATCTCCGGAGAAGATGTCCGAACAAATGGACTTATTACAACGTTC
>CAXAMN010021806.1:2220050-2232291 GCA_963970005.1 Durusdinium trenchii | reverse complement strand
CTCCGGAGAAGATGTCCGAACAAATGGACTTATTACAACGTTCATACAGTATCTCCGGAGAAGATGTCCGAACAAATGGAATCAATCAAACGTTCATACAGTATCTCCGGAGAAGATGTCCGAACAAATGGACTTATTAAAACGTTCATACAGTATCTCCGGAGATCAAACAGAAGATCAGTGAGCCAATCTGTTTGTGTTCAACCGCTGAACTCCAGGGCCGGCGCGGCCGGCGCGCGCGCTGGGCGCCGCACCTGGCTGCGCAGTCTTTGAGGCCCAGCTCCGCAGGGATGCTATCGCCCAAGGCCCAGAGCAACCTCCAAATGTGGAGGAACACCGAGGAGGAAAGGGAAGGCTTAATATAAAGGGATAAAGTAAGGATATCTTATTAAACAAAGACAACGCATGTGAACACCCGAATTAGAGAGAAACGACCTAAGTCTTGGACTATGTGCTTTTTCTCCAAGATCGATCTGCTCCGTGGAACCTGAAGTACCTCGAACCCCAAAAACCGTTTGAGAAACACCACGAACCGTCGGACTAGTGTCGTTCGATCCCTCTTCGGGTCCGGGTCCTGGTCCGACCAGCAACTGCCAGGGTCGTGTCGACTTCAAGGTCTCCAGACAAGGCGGAAGTGCAAACGGTAGTTGCTTCGGTCCACCCTTCGTCTTGGGTCCTTTCTCGTCCTTTCGTTTCGCCTTAACGGGGGATTTTCACCAACGCGTCGACAGAGTCTGGTCGATCGGAGAGCTTCGACCACCCAAGGTTCGGGTGGGTCTAGGGTGGTTGTGTAGGTTTTGAGTGAAGAAGTTATGATCTGGCCACGAGTTTGTTGCATGTGGCCAGGCCACGAAAGGGCGAATGGGATCCTTGACCCCCTTTGACCCTTTGATCCTATATTCTATTTGATCCTTTGGCCGCTAACGGAAGCCCTTCCACAAAAAAAACACACGCACACACACCGACGCTTTTGCACAGATCCAACAAGTAATACCTGGCACTGGATGAATACCACGGATGACAGTTGAAGCACAAGAACATGGAACATCATGGAACACACTCTGAGAGTGTGGTAGAATTGGTCATGTATTGAACTCCAGGATACTACATAATACATTCACTTCCAGCGCAGCTTCGCATTCCTGTGGTCCTCAAGTCGCCTGTGACACACCTGCTCCGGAGCCAAGGTCAACAAGACCCGCCGCTTCGGCCCCGCCAGTTCATCCTGGAGTGGAGATGACTGTCCGACCAAAGATCCGTCACCAGTGGCAACGGTGGAGTGGTGAGACCAGCTGGTCGGACCTGGTCCAGCTGGTCCGACCTGCTGCCTTCGGCTAGCAGATTCACAAGGACCTAACAACCCGGCTCACCGGAAATGGCTTGAGTGCCGAGTGCCCTCTTCAGCTGGTCAAGTGGTCAAGGCGGTGTTGGAATCACTGGACCAGCAATTCGAACACATGTCCAAAAGCATGTCCAACGTGGTGTTTGCCGGACCCAGGCGAGACCGTAAGAGAATCGACTGGAAATACTTTTAAAAAAAATGAAAAAGCAAAAGCAAATCCAAAAAGCAAATCAAAGCCAATGAACAAGCAAGACGCAAAAAAACAAATCCTAAAAGCGCAATGTTCCTTTGTTTTGTTTTGATTGTTTTTTTTTGTTTCGTTTGTTATCTTTTTTGAGTTTGGCTTTTTCATTTGCTGGTTTGTTTGTTTTGCGGTTTTTTCGCCTTTTTTTTTTCGTGTGTTTTCTTTTTTTCCGCTGTTGCTTTTTCATTTGCTTTTTTTTTGGATTTGCTGTTCTGTTCTTATGTTTTTTGTAGTTGCTTTTTTGTTATTTGGCAAAACCATCAGAGTTATGCTAAGTGGTTAACACAAAGACAACGCATTCAAAAGTGCGGAATGAAGGTTCACTTCATTCGCAGCCCCTAACTCCCATCTGCACAGAATCCTCTCCTGCACCAACAGCTCCTTGTTGAGCTTGCTGTACAAGGACTCTTTGTTCAGCTGCCTTTCCAGAGTCTGATCTGGACCAAGGCCAAGGCGACCAAGGTTTTGCACGTACCAGTGCAAAGCACACCAACTGGTACTAGACGGGAGAAAACTGGAGTACTCTGCACGAGAACCTCTTGAGCGATCCCAGAAGTTTGCGGACAACTGCCCGAATCCCTCGGTGTTTGGGTGAACTTGGCCACCATCTTTTGCCCACATCAATGGACTTGTTTGGCTCAACAAAAACCGTTTGACCCCACTCGGAGCACCTCCAGTTTTCAAGATCGGGGCGCAAAGAACCACGCTGGAGAACGCGCAGTTTAGTTGCAAGTTGCAACTGCACGGAGGACTTAGAGAAGGTGAGGGACGTCTCTGCATGTCTCTACTATATACTATATAATCGAACCCTAGCAGGCTTCTAAAGGGCAAACAATTGCAGAAACACTCTCGACAAGATCCGCTACTTGTCCAGTTCCCTCCCGAAAAAAAGAAAGGCGACGATCAATCTCTCGATGACTACCCACCAAACTGATGTGCTGGACAAGCAGGTCATGACAACAATGTGGTTGAGCCACAGTACGCTCATGATATTCAACTAGGCTATAGAGCCCAAAACTTACTGCTTCACCAGGGTGGCTGATCTCAGTCTCGCTACGCACTCAAATGATCTCCATGCCGCCGATTGATTGTCTATTAACTATATATATATTCTTTGTAATCCATTTGTGATGGTCCGTAACTTAATCTGAAATCCCAGCTACAGCTCTGGCCAGTGCTGCAAGATCAGCTCCTTTCGTGCCAGAAGGCCCTCCACCAAGACCTGCAACCGTCGGGTCAGTCGCAAAAAGCCTCTGACATGGGATGAAGCTTTTGGGGAATTCACATTTCCCTAGAACCTCGAATGAACATCGATCTTCACCGGACTTGATGTGCACTTTCAGATGTGAAATCACACTGTTTTGAGGAACATCCGAGATGAATCGAATGACTGGGTGGTACCCTCCAGTCGTCCACAGAGGCGTCGTTCGATCGTACCAGGTCGCCGAGCGATTTTTGGGACCGGTCACCAGGTCGTCGCCGAGTCGGGTGCCATGGGCGACGTCCTCTAGCGCTGGTTGTAATGGAAAGTCGAATGATGGATTGATGCAGAACTATCTCTGGTTTGATGCAACTGATCCTCAGCTTCTCAAGTTACAACATGTTACAACTGATCCACCGCTTCTCAAGCTGGGACTACATCTGTCTGTTTCCAGATGCATTGAGGTCGTGGAGATGATGAGGTAACACATGGGAAGACTGAGTTCCTCCAAAAATCATCCACGAGGACATGGAAAAACATTGGAAAATCATGGGAAAACATGGGAAGGCCCAAGATGGTGTTCAACTCTCCACCTCCTTGGCCTCTGCCGCTTCCTCGCCTCTTTCCAAGCCTTCACCACTGCATCGGCTTTGGGCTGCGCAAGCCACTCCCGGTGTGTCCCGGAAAATTCCTTGCTCTGCTTCAGAGGTGTGACCTCTACGAAGTACCTCAGTGTGTGAGATCTTCGATCTGAGGCACTTGTTCTATCAAAACTACATCGACTCTCAGACCAGAGGAAAATGACCAAATGGGAAGTGTCTGGGAGCAAAGGAAGTTATGGGAAGTTTGCAGATTGCGGAAGTTTGGGAAGCCTGGAGGTTGTTTCCTGCACAGTGTGCAGACCAAATACATACATGCCTCCGTCCAACCAGTCATCACTAGAAAGCTGCCAAACAAATGACGATGAAATGCTTGTTCTACAGGTTTGGTTGTTCAACTGTAGAACTTGATTGATGACTGAGGCCAAACGCATTATTTCTGTTACGAAATCAATTATGATTCAAATCTATTCAATTGCATAGTCATTACATAAACCTAGATCTTCAAACTACGCAACATTCATGCATTCTATTGCATCTATTGCATTCTCATCCATAAAACCAGCCAAAAGGCAAACAAAGACATAGTTGGAAGGTCTAGGTATAAGACAAAGATTCAATCAACTCTGGGAGGGAGGATGTCTTCCCAAGAGCCCAAAGACTCCGCTAGTTGATGTCAGTCCAATAGTGTTGCCCCATGGTAAGATGGTTTGAACATAATGGCGTGTAGCGGTATTAAAAGAAATAAACTACTGTAACTTACTGCAACCTACTAGTATCAACCAAAGGCAATTCAGAATAACACAGGGCCCTTCGCACTGACGACCTGACCTTGTTCTCACCTCGTTCTGCTGAGACAGTGCCTCTGACAGGTGACGTTTCGCACTGGTGACTGACTTGCGCTTCTACAACATCCACAATGACATCCACAAACCTGGCGGATCTTGGGAGTGCGTCCACCGAGAAGCTGGACAAAGAGATGCTCGAAGTCCAAAATGGACGCACGGGTTTGGCTGCTCTCCTGCAGCTTGTCCTGGTCTCGGGACTCGTCCCGTTCCACCGGGATCTGGTCGAAGAGAAGAGCCAAGTCGGTGATGATCCACGGGTGACGAACCGGATTGGTGACATGATTGGAATTCTATGTACATGATTGGTGATGAGAAACGCATGGAATGATTCAATTCTATCCAGTATGTGATGAGAAACGCATGGAATGATGAACATAGAATCTTTTGGATCATGTGTTCGCTCCACTTAGGAGCTTTCGGGGCATCCCTTTTTTGGGACTCGTCCAACAAATGACGACTGAACGTCTCGTTGGGCATGTAGGATGTTGACGGGGATGTTGCATGATTCAGCTGGATCTATAGTTTGTGTAATTCAAAACGACCGTGTCAGCAACTTGAGATATGAACGCCCCACAACAGAAACAACACCCCCAAGACCATCTATTCTTTTGGGTCATCAACCATCTGAGTATCATTTGGCTTGGGTGATTGAAATTGACATGATTTGACATGTGTGAACCTCACCCTTTTGCACCTAGTGTCGTGCCAGGTGAAGGCCTATACTTGGACTTTGAGTGAGCCTCACCTACTTCCTCAGTCAGAGCCAAGTAGTAACCGTGAATAAGAAGTCTTGTGTCATACAAAATGAATGCTCTCATTTTCATGTAATCTCACTATATATCTGTCCTTATCACATGTTATTGAACCCGGCCCTGATCTTGCAGTTCGGCCACAAAATGATTCTATTGCCAAAAACAAGTTAATTGAAATAACATCGTTCTTGCTGGAAGGTCGTCCGCTCACCCCCTTCGTGACTCCTCAGCGATGACTTGGCTGGATTCCTTTGGCAGATCTTTGCTGCTTTGATGCTGCAAACCCATCTTCTGGATGTTCCTCACAGCTGCTTGGGAGTGGCAAAACAGTTTCCAACGGCCGACCAAAAATGTTTGGGAAGGATCTGCGCGGTGTGACAGATAACTAGTCGGTCCGAGATAACTAGTAGGTAGATGTCAGTCAAGCGCTTGAACTTCGCCAGTTCACCCCAGTTTTGGAGGGATGGATGGGGAATGGATGGGGGACCGGGACCAACATGGCAACGACCAGGGTTGACGGTCTGAACGACCTGAGACTTTGGTGTCTGACCTGATCACGTGGTGAGCCTGCGCTTAAGGCGCACGCGCGAGAAAGACCCGGCGCGGCCAGATCGACCCGTGGTACTTCGGCGTACCGTGGCGAGCATGGCATGAAAGAGCGGAGACCAAAGGAGTCCCAGTGAGTTCGTGGATGGTCGTGCTCCGATGTCACTGCTTGGTTGACCTCTTCCTTTTTAGCAACTTAGCACCACTGGATACGGCCCCGGGCTGCCAGGATTCTCATCTTCTCGTTCATGGCGCCATCATCGCAGCTTCTTAAACCTCTCTCCCTAAGCACCAAGTGCATGTTCGTCCCACCGACTGTCCCGCCCCCCCGCGCGGAACTCGTCCCAGGGTCAGCAGTGAGTGGCTGTTCCGGCGGAAGATCAACGGAAGACCCAGCTCGCGCATCGTGGGTCCGCCCAAGGGGGACCCAGGAGGGCTTCCTGCGACGGAAGGTGTGGCACCCAGAGAAATCCCGTTCGGGCTCCAGTCGTACCTCTCAGGTTCGGTATGTCGACTGGACCTGGCACCCTCCCCAGTCCTACCTTCGAAACGAAGGTACGACGGGAGCCCGAACGGGTTTACCCTACACCCATTGCTGCCCAGGGATGCCCGAACGGGAGAGGCGAACGGTCCCAGGGCCAGTGTTGATGAGCGTCGGCTGAGGCCTCCCCGGGGAGTTGATCGACTTGATGTGAAAAAGTGGGCTCAGTTGTTGGGATGTGCTTCTAATCTGAGAGGTCCACACGACTGATGGCATGGTTTGGTGGTTGAATGTGCACAATACATCGAGTTCCTGGGAAACATGATATGACAATGTATATGACATGCAACTGGGTCACACTAGAAAACACTGAGTAGTGGAATGCGGCTGAAGTGAGCAGCCCAAGCCTGGAGCAGCCTATGCCCGGAATTCCAACCCCAACATACACTGTATATACACTCTCTGACTGAAATAATATGAAATAGTGCTGGTTTGTAGAGGAAAATGGTCATCCAAGGAACCATTGTCGACTTCAATTAGTTATGTCAGCATATGTCAGCGAGTGTACGTAGTGCTCCAAGGGCCATTTGCAGGATTTCGATCTTGCCACTGGCTGCTCATCGGCAAGTCAGTCTGCACCGTCTGCACCATGGATGTCATCCGGGATGTTTTGCTGGACCGGAATGAAGGCCCCGGATGTTTTTTTCCTGCTTGTCGGGCTGGTCAGCTCTGCTATAGTAGCCACTGGCCTCGAATGTTCCGTCGCCTCCGGTCGTCTCCGTCGTTGCAAGCTGAGTGGGGAAGATGGTCGCTGAGGGTGGCGAGCCGGCTGCGCCACTTGGCGTGATGGGCGCAGCAATGACGGAGGTGCTGAGTGTTCGGCCATCAGCTTGTCGTGTCAAAGTGTGGCAAATCGAGGTTTTCTGCACTGACAAGGTATGTCAACGTACTTCATTGAACTCACATGAAGTTCCATGACGTGTCCCTGTCTCAAAACAACGACCACCTGGCAAAGTCATCTGAGTGTGAGGTGTGAACATTCACCCCCAAAAAATGAACAGAACTGGTGCAACCTGCGGAAAGAGTACATCAACATTATTTTCCTTTTACGCCTTTGGGATCCTTCTGGTCGTGACTTAGTCGACTGCATTCCATGCGATTCGGGTGAACTCACAAGTCTGGCAGCCGGGCTTCGAGAACCCCGACGGAACTGGAGAAACCCGGCCTGAGCCTTTCGAGTCCCCTCTCAAGGGCAGCTTGTCCTTAGTCTCGCTTCACGCAGCGAAGAAGCTCGATCCCAGAAACGGAGACCCAGACACAACGACCCATGGGACTGGAAGAGTTGCTGATCAGTTGGCCCCTCTGGCACCACCCCAATGTAATTAGGTAAATATGGCAGTCCCATTAGGAGCGTTTGGGAGATGGTCAATTCAAGGGCAATCGGGCAATCGACTCGTCTCTATACGACAGTGTTCCATGCGGACGGCCGGTGTCTGAGACTGAGGCCATGTTCTTGCAGCACAGGCGTTGTGCCGACCGATGTTGATTATAGAGCGGTTGAAAGATGTTGAAAGTATCAAGTCGTGATCTCCACGGTTTGTATAATTATAACACTGTCAGCGAAGGACACATACACCATTAATGGCTGTCAAAGTATGCCTATCAAAAAAGCTCGCAAACCAAAGTAAGGTCAATGGGCCCCAGCCAATAAACAAAATATCATAACAATAAACTATTTGGTTTTAGTATGCAAATGAATCTGACATAATCTGACTATACTTACGCGGAACAAATGCCTGCCATCTGCAAAATCAGTGCAGCTTTTCAAGAGGTTCTGGAGCTTAGATGTTCAAATGGAATAAAAGCTCAATGATAGTGATATAGTCTATGATGGACCACTGGTCATGAAGTGTGGGGACCACTGGCTTTCGCGCCACTTCATGCCCTGTTCTCGTGGAATCTCCCACTGGTTTTCGCGCACTGACAGTGATTGACCACATCATGTCGCTTTGCACATCCAGTTCTGACAGTCGGTCTCTTGGAAAGCCATCCAAATTGACTTCCCCCCCAAAAGGATCCAGTGGACCTTCTCATAAGGTACGACTAGGGTGGCAAATGGATCCAAATCGACTGACCCCAGAAATGGCTGCACCGATCTGCATAATGGTGACCGCAAGTGAAAACATCCAAAAATATCATACCTAGACCGGACCATCCTGTCTGGGTGTCCTGGCTGGAGATCCCGAAATAGTGTAGGGCAGTCTATTAGTCTATTAGACACCCAGACAGGATGGTCCAGGTATGAAATTTGCACGGCTTCGTCACGCATCTCGTCTTCTGTTGACCATCCGAAAAATCCGAAAACAAAACCGGAGCCAGAAACAGCCGGAAAGCCACCCGAATCGATCGATCTCTGTTCGGAAGATTCGGAAGTCCGGCAGAAAAGACGGAAGCCCAACCTGCTTTTTCCAACGGAAGGCCGAAGACCTTTCTCCCTTGATGAAAGCTTGATGAACGTTCCTGCACTTCAAATCAACTGGAGACTTGTCAACCATGGAAATCCTGAACAACGGTGGTGCCCAAACGAAACTCCACTCCACTCCCAAAGACCGGTCGAACCCATCCTCGGTCCACCCAGCTTCATGCCAATTCCATGCTCGCACCCCACCGATCCAATCCGCCAGGTCTCTCCCAGTCCACGCTTGGAAATCGCCTGGTCCCATGCTTCGGCCGCCTCCAAATCCAAGCTCCGCCGCCGCATCATCCTGCTCTCGACGCACGCGTCCGCGCGGGGAACGCGGAGCGGACGGAGGCGCGGCGGCTCCTGATTGGGAGCGAAGCAAGCTGCTGTCGAGCTGCACATGATTGGGCTTTCAAGGCAAAGACTAAGGGGTGGGTGAGATGGGCAAAGACTAAGGCTCTAAGGCAGGTCTGCAGTCGTTATAAGGACAACCATGGCAGGCACAAGTAACATGATGCCGAAGCACGGCACCGGACCTATTGAGTCTCACCATATCATGATCATACATCTCTCCCAGCCTTCCGTTCTGCCATTTAGCGGCGGGTGTTGTAGTCTAAAGTCCTCAGTAATTAAAACAAGCGTTGAATCATTAAATCATATGAAATCAATGGCGGTTGGAATCCCAAAGTATCCACACTTTCAATTGCTTGAGCTATGCAGTGAGGATCCGATTTGCTGTCAAACACTCAGATCTGCTCGAATGCGGAAAAAACACATGCAACTATTCTTTCACATGGAGACTGCTTCACCATGCAGCTCTGCATAGCTCCGCCTAAGCCTTTAACCACACCCATGCCAAACCGCCCGCTTCGCCCGCGCCGGTGCATGATCCGCGGATGTCGCGCGATTCTGCCTCTTGGGGTTTGGATTTTGCGCCAAGTGATTCAGCTGCGAGGGTGTGGTGGCTACTCGCCTGGTGCGAAAGAGATTCGCAGCGGAAGATGTGAAGATCAGAGCACCACTGGCTCAGAAAGATCGGGCCCCACATGTTCACCACTTTTACTTATAGGTGTTCTGTTCGGAATAGATTTCACCCATTCTGGAGAATGGCAAGCTTGCCTTAGGCTTCTTAGGCCTGGCAGGCTTCCATGGTCCGTCTGTGGTGTCTATGTGGTGTCTGTGGGTCCCCCCTGAGAATCCTTTCTTCAAAAAAAAAAGGAGGAAGAAAGGAGGTCAACATTCATGAAGATATCCCCGGCTAAGAAATGGAATGTCCCCAAAAAGGCTTCTAAAAATCCACTCCAAATGGATCTCGTTGCGCTCACGTCCGACTTCACTTCCACCCCACCGCTACCGCCCGACAACCACGTCCTCCGGAGGCGAGCGCTGGAGGTCTCACGGTGAACCACCTTCCTTGGTGAACCCGAAAGGGCCGGTGAACCCGAAAGCACGACTCACATGGAAACCATGACGTTCAAAGAGCATGGGCATTCAGTGGTCCCGAGTGGTCCAACGGAGAACAACGGAGTGGTCCATTGTCGTGACTTTTGAGTGTCCCATGTGGTTGATTCTTCGGTCTTGTCCGACAGCAACTTTGTGAAGTGCTTGGTCTCCTCTTTGGAGACCAAAAACACTTCGGTCTTCACCATGTCTTCACCGTCTTGAGGCCTGAAAACGACCCCAGACACCACGAGCACACCGACCGGCGGGTCCTGGATCGGTCCGGCCAGGTGGACGAGACCAGAGGCCAACACCGGACGACATCGGACGACACTTCTCGAGGTCTGCGACATCATCCACGAAAACCATGAGTTCAATGTGAAATAAACACATGTTAAACCACCTGTTTACCAAAAACAGGTCCTCAAACCATCACGGCGCACTCTAGACTCAAACGATCTGTTCGGCGCCAGGTCAGACCTGGGCCGGATCCATGAAAAACCACGGATCTCTCTCACAGGACGTCACGTCGGCGCTCAGCTCACGTCACACGCGGCACGCAGAATCTCCAGTCTTCCAAGCTTCTGTGGTCCCACATCATCAGGCTCCTCCTCCTCGTCCACAAGGTCGCAAAGGCCGAACTTGGAGCCCATCCTGTTCGCGAACGAAGGTCACTGGTCCACGTCAGCGGCGGTAGGCGGTTGATTGTAAATTTAAACATGAAGTACCATCCAATTTTTGTTGCAGAGGTTTTACCTGGCGGATGTATGAATCAAATTGAATCAACAGTCTAGATTAAGTGCTAAGCACTTCCTAAGTACTACAAGTGTGTTACCGACTATCCTTTGAGGGGAAGGAACCTTCTGCGTTGTGGGGGTTTGGTTGACGCAAAGGAAACAAAGTTGGTACTCCACCTGATCAACGAAACTTGTTGTTTGGGTGCCAAAGAAATCAAGGACAATTGCGCATCTTCTCGATGAAACCACATGAAATTCAATAGGATGGCAACTCGAAACGCACATAATTCCATTCAACAGTCATTCCATCTCATGTGTTGTCCATACAGAAAACCGAGGCATGCCTAGTGCTGGATGAACATCCATCTCAAATCACGGGTCTGTCGAATCACGCTGGACCGCTGGAGGGGACAAATCGACGTGGATGATGTTGTCTCCTGTGGAGGGGGAGAGGGGAGAGAGAGAGAGAGAGAGCGCAACGTTACCTGTGCACCAATAAACTCTAACCAGCTCGGGTTTGAATGCAATTGTGGAGATGTGTGGCGTAGTTACAAAGAATCGAATCGTACTATTGCACAAATATAAGCATCGGATAGCATCAGCTGATGCCACGTTGACAACTGAGAATCGATCACGTGGGCCTGGCAAAATCTGACATCGTCCCTGAAGAAAGACATAAGTAGCCCCTGAATGGAAACACAACAAACAAACCAAATCCCAATCTGTCCCTCTGGTCCCGACCCGAATGCCCCCCAAAGTTCTCAAAATCCAACAAACCGGATCAAACCGAAGAATACAAGGGAATCCAACTTCAACTTCCTCCACATTGAGTTCCTCTCCTTTGAATCACCCAGATCCAGCCCGGTGCGGTGCCTGTTGATCGCGGTATTTACCTTGACCGGAGAGCTACCCGCGCGGAATGGTGGAACTCGTGTTGGTCTTGTTCTTGTTTGGAACGCCGGAAACAGGGATTGAGAGAAAAAGAAATGATCCCGCGACAGGGCGAGGCCGCCCCTGCCGGCACATTGCTCCCTAGCTGACACACGGTGGTCCACACTCTTATATCTTCTTATGTATTGAGAGTTCATTAGATCGAATGTATATAAGTTCTTTGTCTATCCTTTGATGATGAGCTCTTTGTCTATCCTTCGATGATGAGCCTGTGTCTATCCTTCGACGATATACATGTATATATTATACATCTTACCCCCCTTTTCATGATCCCGGATCCGATCTCAACGAACTGGGCACCGCTTGAACGAACTGCGTGGAGGAATGTCGCTCCAGGACCGGCAGCTTGCGGCACACCATCTGGAGGCCCTCACTCTCCACCGGCTCCTCCTGCCGTTCCGCTGCAAACACCTCCTCAGAAGGTATGACATACCACGCTTCTAAACCCGGCCGAAACGAAGGTACGGCCACATATCCGGAAGTCTGAGTTTTTAGAACACACCCATTACTGTATCACTGATCGCCAATTAGTTGGTTCAAAAACTTCACGAGGGCTTTGTATTTAAGGAACCCACCCACCCACGCACTCATCCACTCACTCACTCACTCACTCACTCACTCACTCACTCACTCACTCAC
>CAXAMN010021806.1:2176590-2216182 GCA_963970005.1 Durusdinium trenchii | reverse complement strand
TTGGTGGCAATTGCTTGGTAGCAGTTGGTGGATGCAAGTTGGTTGGTGGCAGTTTGTGGGATGCAAGTTTGTGGGTGGAAGTTTGTTGGTGACAATTGGTTGGTCCACAGTTTGTGGGTGGCGGAGGAGGAAGGAGGAGGAGCGGATACCACACTAAAAACAAAAACCCCAGACGTCAATGTGGGAAAAAATATCAACCCTACGGATCCACACCCTCCTGTCGAGGGTGAATGGAGACAACATGAGGATCGAACATCACAGAGAGTCGCGTTTAGTCGCAGGATCAAGAATGCCTCCAGGATTTAGACATGTCAAGGAATGGAAGCAGCCCTTTGAGTCTTCCATGCCATGTTAGTCTTTCTGTTCTCATTTTGGCCTCCAGGACACTAACCAACCCCTGCTGAACCGGCCGCCGAAACAAGAAAAAAACATTGACCGGAACCCACCGGAACCCACCGACCGTGCCGGTGCGCCGTCGGAATCCACGTCTCGGGTTGGCGGAATTCCTTCCATCACCGAAAGTATACGAGTTTTTGAGGAATGGAACCGATCTGCAGATGTATCCCGTCCAACTACCCCCAAACTCCCAAGCCATCCCAAACTACACCAAACCGTCCAAAATTGCACCGCCATCATTTACAATCAAAAAGGTGAATCCCCAAAAAACATAAACTTCCAAACACTCAAAGACCAAAACACACTTCCACTCAAACATTACCAAAGAACAACACAAAATAAGAGACAAACACCTCCCAAACTGCCAGAGAACATGTGTTTCTTGTTTTTAAACAAGAATGGTCTCGTCAATTCTTTTCAACAAGACACACTAGTATATAGTATAGTTGGGCCTTTTTCTGGTCTTTGGCAAGAAAACACACGCCAACTACAGCCCAAGCTACAGCTTTTTGCCTGGCGCCAAGGCTTGGCATGAGCTCTGGGGAGTTGTTCACCTCGGTCGCCCGGTCGTTGGTCCGTGGACGGCGAAATGGATTGGATTCCGTGAACGGTTCAAAATAGATGGTTGGAACCATCGTTTCCGCTGTTTTTCTTTCGGTGCAAAAAGACGTATCACAACGAAGAACATGGAAGAACCGTTTTAGATCTACAATTTGACACACATACAAAACCAGCTGAAGCAGTTCTTGCAGTTTTGTTTATGTTTTTAATGGTCGAACGGAAGGCTATAGGGTGATGGTTAGTTGGAGGAAAACAAGAATCGGTTTGCAAAGGTTGAACACTCTATGAAGGGTTGTGGTATATGTTATAAAGTGTTGTTGAAACATGATCACCAGCACGGACTCATCTATCTTAACCAAAGGCATGGCTACAAAGCACCTCTGATCTGATTGTACATTTAATAACACGTGGCCTTATATGACTGTGATGTGAGCGGGTGCGTTCGAACCTGACCCATTGTGTTGGCACCTCAATGAGCCAAAGGTTCAGGTCTGCATCCAGCATCATGTCACAACCTGTGGGTCGCACGTCTGCGGACCGTAAACGCAGACTTGTAGATACTTAAGGCCCAAAGATCGCAAAGAAACCATTTATTGCAGAGAAGGGACGATTGACGTGCATATACGTGATTCGATTCATGATGAGATGCTTGGTTAATACTGCAAGCGAGCGGGAGAGTGATCATAAGGGATGTCTCATTGCAGCAGCTTCATAACCGTGGGCGGCGTAACTGTTTAAAAAAACCTGCCAGCACTGGACAAGCCTTATGGTCCAAGTGTTTTTAGCTTCACTGGATCGCCAAGTGCACAAATAATGATAGACATGAAAGGAATAGTATTCATTTGTGCATCTTCTTTGCAATTTACCAGGTGACCTTGGACAATACATTTTGTTGTACAGAACGATGTGCGCAACCTCTTTTGCTACAAAATGGAAAGCACCATGCAAAAACACAGTGCTACAGAATGACCTATGGATTTATGGTGCACTGCAAAATCAAGGGCCCCAACCCTTCTATTGGAAAAACACATACAGTATGGGATTTAGAGCTACTACAAAATGTATTGCACAACCTCAAGCATGCCCCTCAGCAAGCACCAAAAAATGCTCACTACAAAAAGTCCCGGCGGTACAGCAGCGGGCATGCTGATAGGACAACACTGTAGTATTTTCCTGGATGTACATCTATGCCGGTACATCTAGCATGCCCCTTAGTTCGCTTTTCAGGCCAAAAATTTGGCTGCATATTCAAGTCAATCTCTACAAAATGAACGGCCCAACCTCTATTTTTGATCAAGTGGCTCTCTACAAAATGAATTGCCTGAGGTTCAGAGTCATCCCAACAAACGCCCAGCAACATCCCCCTACAAAATGTTCTGCCTGACGTCTGGGGGTGCGTTTCACAGCATCTTACTAAGGAATGCATTGGACATCCAAAATGTCATTTTATACAAAATGCACCGGTTTTGGGTTTTGTAGTCGCCTTGAGGCCACCCATTTGGTAGTGGAAATTGGCACGAGGATATTTGTGCAGTGATTCCTCCACCACCCAAACAAACAAAGAGCATCCTATTCGGACATTTGGTGTGTCAGCAAAAGCTGCATGTCAAACCAAGACTGTTGTGTACCCACGACAGGCTGGCTCCCAACCCATTGACACACAGCTGGCCCAACCCTATCCGGCCCGACCTAGGAGCTCGTAGCCCGTGGTTTGCAAGTCTTCCGCTTGTGATTCCATGACCTGCGCACATGCAGCCACGCCAAGCCTTGTGAATCCGCTGTCCACTGCCGTGTCTTGCTGGCAGCTAAGATGAACCGACTACTTTACTGAATGGTCTCGTAGGGAATGAGGGAAGTTTCGCCCCCAACAGGGATTCGTTTGGATCCAGCCACCCTCATTCCTTACTAAGCAAGGCCGCCAGTTTAGCATGTGCTTTCCATGTCCTGTGGTCCTGTGGTCCCGTTGTTCTTCGGCTGTGGGTCAAAACCCGGGACCTGGTTGACCACAGAACATGAACAGAATAGACTACTGGCTACTATAATAGGGAGGTCAAACTACCCAAAAATCTATGCTTGTACTCCATCCGGCCCTAGTGTTTCAATGGCTAGCGAGCCCAAAGAGGCAGGCCGTGCTGCACAACCAAAAACTGTTCCCGCAACATCGTAATAAATTGGCATGATCACGTGTGTTATGCATGTTACACGTATTTTCGTTTAGTAGAATTCAAAAATTTAAGATTTACCGATGGAGCCAAACGATCAAACACACAAGCGCGTATAAAGTCAATCGGGTGAAGAAAAAGCACATGTGAAGTTTGTGACTTCGAGTCAGCTGTCCAGAGTCCAAAGAAGGCATCGCCGATTTCGCAAAGTGTCCCAGGTTGTCCAGGTTGACGAAAACTTGAACTGTTGGTGCAAACAAGTGTAAAGGTCGACAATTAAAGACATTTCAAGTGCTCACGTCAAAATGCATGCTGTAAGTCGGGTATGTTGTTGGAATCCTGGTATTGAACCACAATGTTGCAACAAAGGTCCAATCAACTCTGCCATGCAAAAAGGGACCCAAAATGACCCAAAGCATGAGCCTGTGACAGACCTTCATGACTCAATGACCATCCTTTGTCCTTCATTCAGAGAGAATGAACGCCTCTCCCTCTTCATACAACAAAGGAAGCCTCCTATAGGGCATCGTGCCCTACTCCGAAAAGCGGTGGACCCAATTCAATTCCACTTTCTCCGAAGGTACGACAATCCAAACCCATCTGAAACATTCCCAAACACCCAACGCCTGTTCTTACAGGGCAGCCGATGGACTTCCCTTGCCTCCATGAGCAAGCCAAGCTTTTGCTTGATCTTCGCATCGAGCTCCACCTGCCAGAGGACGGCACAATAAGGAGTCAACAACAAGTAGCGCGGCAACGACATGTCAAACAAGTTTGACTTGTTATTTGGTGGACCAAGGGGCCCAATCTAGGTCCAATTGACATGGAATGGCCCCGAACTTGCTCCTTGTTGGATCGAACATCTTGCTCCTTGTGTGCTTTGAAAAGCGCTCGTTTCGTGCCCGCGTTTCACGCCCTGGGCAATGTAACGCAGCTTGATGTAACTCGGTGAAAAAAACCGTCGCTCTGGGTCCACCTTTAGGGATCTATCTGAGTGATCCAGTGAAATCAATTGGCCTAAAGACGAAATTGCTTCCCTGCAAATCAAATCTGACAGCTTCGTTGGCCTGGAATCCTGGAATTTGTGATGAAACAGTCACATGAAAATCATCGACATGTATACCTGGACCATCCCGTCTGAGTGTCCGATGAGGAACAGTAACAAGGTAGCGTAGTGTAGGGTGGTGGTCCAATATTGGACATCAGGGAATTGGACATCAGGGACATCCGTTGGACAGTCCTGGAAGACACACATGTCTAAACCTTCTACTGGACCCAGTGCAACGATGCACAACCTGGCAACATTGGTCCTCATTCACGTCCTTTCCACCACCCATCAAATCAATCATCTATTGTCTGTGCGAGCCATTTCCTGAATCTGCTACAATCTGCACAACCTCCTGTGCTCATCAATCCTCCCACATGAAAAATCTGATTTGGGAGCATGACCTGTAAATCTAGCCTTTCCGCTGGCAAAGCTTCTACCAAGCTATCCAGAGCGGCTTACTAAGTCAGCCTTTCCCATCCAAAATCATCCAACATCCATGATCCCGACTTTTGCGCCTGGACGAAGTCTTTGTGGGCAGGTCCAAGTTTAGGGCCCAAGACGTCTTGGACTTGCTTTGGTCCCAAGACTAACTGTGAGTAGTTCCTGCATGGCTCGGTCCGGCGTCACAACGTACGAACTCGCTCGCTCTGCGCAAGGCGCAGAAATGACAGGCAAGACGAAGGGGTTGGGCGGGGCTCGTTTCTGTCGCAACAGGAAGGACTTATGAGACGAGGGTAGAGGGTGGGGAAGTTCCTGTTTCAGGACATATGAGACCAGAATAATCATCGGAATATGGCAACGTCCATAGAGTAGTCCAAAGCAAGCAGAATTTGGGCCTGTATTGAAGCTTCAACCTGTCTCACTCCGCATGTTTTTGGGCCCTGGACATCGATCGCTTGACGATTAGGAACGTCTGACCATGCGCATCAACGCCAAATATCCTGAAGGGATTCAATTCCACTGAAACTTGCTGAGATGATTGAGCCTTCCAAATAAAGATCACCAGTACACTGTACTCAGCAACTCCTAGATTTCATCCAATGCAATCCACCTACATTCCAAGCAATTTCTGGCGACATTTCCCATTGTTTGCCCATGATTTACGAGTAATTCATTCTCCCCGAAAGCCACCTTGAATAGGCCTCACAATGACCCAACGACAGCCGCAAGCGGCTAGAACTTCACCAAATCCACATTGCCATTGGAGTTCGGGTCTCTCTTTCAACGCTCCTTTAGGCGCACCAAAACGTGATACCACTCGCTTCAGTAGAATAAACTGAAGATCTGTTGAAGACCCTGAAGCTGTCTCGCGGACTGGACTGAAACAAAACCTGTTCTTCGTCTCGGCTCGGCACGACGAAGCCGGAGCAGTCGACGAAGCGATGGACCAAGTGACGCCCCTTCGCGGAGCTTTCCATGCACCTGGCCGCAAATCGTGGTCTGAAACCTGGGTGGCCTGGCAAAGCCCTCTCCAGCATTCAGATGAGCTTTGTTGGCCTCAGGAATCAATGTTCCCCACCATTACTGGGGCTTGGCTAGCATTCATGGTGTGTTACCTGTGATTTGGGTAGCCACTCTGCAGTGGAACCAGGACCCCTTGGCTAGACTGTTCCAGGCTTTTGTTGAAAGCGCCAAAGGGGAAAAGCACCAGCAATTGAAGCTGGTAACAAGTACACTCTTCCGAAAACTATCCCAACCACTCCATGGGACTGCCATAGGACTGCCGCCCCATTGACCCCCCTGGCACAACCACCCCTGGCTTGATCGGCAGTGCAGTCCCAGACGGGTCGTGTCGGGGTATACAACGAAACCGAACGACAGGCACCGAACGGGACCGACTCTTTTCCTCTACCGAGACCGTGGGTTTTTCCAGACGCTCCATGTGGGTGACTGCGGGGGAAACAAGAACCGACTCCCGAGCCCGTTTCGATCCGATACAGCTGAACAGCTGAACGAACTCTGCCTGGTTTACAGTTTCCATATGGGTGTGCGTCAAAACCCCGGGTCTCAGGTGAACATCGCGCACCTTCCTGTTCCATAGGGTATGGAACGGATCCCTTGTTCCATAATAAGGTATGGAACGGGTATGGAACAAATTGTACCAAAAAACCTGACGTGTCATCTCAGTCCTGTTTCTCACGGTAAATAGCAAAGCGCACGTTTTGATTGAACCTCGAACAATTGTAAACTGGGAATCCATAGGTATGGAACGATGGGTATGGAACGGCGAACAAACATGGCGTTCCACAGGTACGGAACGGGGTATGGAACGAGATGTTCAAGAGTACATGTTCCATACCAAGACGTTTTGACTCATGGCCATATCAAGAATCTTGCAAGCATGCAGGTGATCTCAGATCTCTCCTGAGACCTGAGAAGGCAAGACCTTCGTGTGAAGCACCATCACTTCGCTCTTTGATTCTACACCCATCCAGACCGATCCAGACCGATCCAGACCGCACCAATCGCGCCTTGGTGTTGGTGACCACGTTCTCTGGATCTGTGGAAGATAAGTTGAACTGCTGGTGTCCACATTTCATGTACCAAGCCTCAACACACAGCTGGAAGGCTTAGCACTGCATGTGCTATGCCTCGTGTCACATGAAGTTTCCGAAGATGCGTGTGGCTTTTGAAACACCTCGAACCGTCCAATCCCTTCGATTGAAACAAAGCGGCTTCCAAACCGATGCCCAGTGGATGCATGGTGAGGTTTCCAAAAAACATCGGGGGCCATTGGACCATGGATCGATCCGTCGATCCACCAGCGTTGCAGCGCATGATCCATGTCTTCACGGTCCAGGTGAAGATGACAACTCTTCTGACATCGTTTTGCATGCAAAACCATGTATTTTTGAAGCATGTAACTCTTCTCATCTTCCTCTGTCCAAAACCCATGTTGTGCGATGCAGGTATACCAAGTGCAACACCCAGCCAGTTCGTTGACGCGAGGGCGGAGGGCAGAGCATCTGGTTTGTGTGTCCCACTAGGTCCCACTGTAGGGATGCACTTCGATTGCTTGTTGTATTGAAGACACTGGGATCCACTGGGATTCTAGAATTTGTTTGTTGCCGCCACAGCTCGCTCTATCCATTCAATTCTCCTGGAACTGTAGCGCGTTGTGACCAGACTATTTTCAAACGAAGGGTAAATGAGATGACGCCTAGGCTATTCCTCTCAGAGTGATATTGAATACCTCCCTGCCAGTGGTCCGGTGCCCTGCCAAAACAGGTGCATCCTGACGCAGGAAGCTTCTATTGAAAGTTCTCAAAGTGAAAAATAACCGAATAGTTCCGGAACAGCCACAAAACCAAGGTCAAATCATGATACACTCCCTGGAAATACCTGCAAAATACAATCATGGAACTGGATGGCACCACCTGTTCACTCTTCGGAAAATGGTCATCAAAAAGAGGCCATGCCATCCACTTCCATGATTCTTCCAGGGGTGTGCTGTGTTCGCAGCTTCGCAGCTCTCTCAATCTGGCCGACCAGTCACAGGAGAATAAAACGCCACCAGCGGAACGGAGGTCGGGATGTACAAGTAGACACGGAAATCGCACTTGTGCCCATTCACCTGAGAGCCAAGTCGGACGAATGGCACTGCCCTTCCGTCACACGTCCAGTTCTTCCGTCACCCAGTTTCACACAGCGAGTGTTTGGAGGAGGACGGAACCAGGGACGTGCCGTTTTCGGCCGTTGGCCGAACGGAGGTCTCGATTGATCTGAAGGAACGAACTTCCGGCCGGTGGGGCCAAAGAGACCGGTGGACTCGAAGAAACGGGACTTGCGCAGTGAAGAGGTGAGGGATGAGTGAGGGGTGAGTGAGGGAGGTCTGTGACGAGTTCTTTGCGCAGCGGAGAAAAATGGAGAATGTTGTGATAGAAACTGTTTAGAAGATCGACACTAAGATCGACTTGTTCCATGTACCCTTCTGGAAGCGTGTGGGTCCCACAGGTAGCTTCTTGACTGTGATTCCCCTTCCAAAACTACTACCATGCCTAGAGAGGATGGGTTTTCACTCTCAGCTCATCGCCAGCAACGGATTTGCCAGGTATTGCTGCACCATGCCCCGCGGCCGCCGCGTCTGGAGCGGGTGCTTGCAGTAGAAGAGCGTCGTGTTCCGTTGAACCCACTACGAGGGGCCCAAGTCAAAGTCCCGCACAGAAAGAAGTGAGCCTTAAGACTTAAGCTCCCATGCAGTTCCAATCAGTTCCACATGTAATTAGTGTCATGTCGAGTTCTCTTCGTGGAGGGTGTCCATTTTGGCTTCTGCAAATGGAGTGCTCCATCTCTGCATTTGGTGGCTTGAAGTAAGTAGTCCGGACAAAAGGACACGACTGGTGTGTTCCATCCACATGGGCCCCATCCCTCCAATGAACATTCGATAGCTTTGTGAGTTGGGGAGAGGCTAGGAAATATGGTTTTCAAACTATGTTGTTTTTTAAATATGTATTTATGAAATTTTTACGAAACGCATTTATGAACAAAAAATGTTTGGTTTTTACTTTATGAAAAAAATACGACACTATTTTGTAATTTCGATTGATGCGCTCAACAAATCTTAACATTTTCATTTAAACAATCATTAAAAAAACAAAAACACATTTTTAAAAAAAAAAATACAATATTCATAAAATTTTCATAAAACTCATATTTTTGTTCATAAAATTTATAATGTTTCAATGATTTTTTTACGATTCTCGACAAATCGTATAAAAATCATTAAAAAACACATAAACATTATGAAAATTTTATGAAAACAATATGAACATTTTATGAATATTTTAAACATATGAAATTGTTATGATAAAAAATATGAATTGTGTCGAATTTCTGATTTGGTGGAAATTCATTAAAAAAATAAAACATTAAAACATCATAAAATAATGTATTAAAAAAACAAATCATATAAAAAAATATGATTAAAAAAGAAAATGAATCTCCAAAAACTGAGGACCAATTAGTTTTCATAAATTGTTCATTAGAAAAAAAATCAACTAAACAAGCCTCTGGCTGTCTTCCTGACTCTCAACGATAGCTAGATCTCTGGTGAATGCGATGCCAAGTCTTCAATTTAGATCATTCTGTTCAGGAACTGCAGGATGAGTCCATTGAGTCTCAACTAGCAAAAATGGAAGGCAAAACTGCCCACATCTGAAGGAGTTTGCCCATCTCCCAAGAGAGCCACCGTATGCCTCCATCATTGACTCCATCATGAGCCCTTTGTGCGTGAAATACTCTTCTAAATGTCTAAATAGCTGTGGGTGTCAAAAGCGTGGTCCAACTCCATTTTAACTCGTCGCTTTTCAACTTCATCCGCACCTACCCATGGATGGTGGCTGCCACCTCCTCAAATGCCCTGCTTCGGCCGTCCGCGGGTCCCAACCCGGTCCGCGCTGTGCCCCCTGGTGGCCTGGTTGGTGCTACAAGTCTGAGCAAACGTCTGGGCTTCCTGGAGCGTCCATCCATGGACGCGCGTTGAGCCGGGAGGTTAAGGCGCGTCCGGACACGCGTGTAGAAAAGTGTATGTTTTGGGAGCATCTAGGATCTATTGTCATGATGAATCACTCTGTTTTCTCTTTTTGAGAGCATCGCGTTTCAGATCTGATCTGATCATCAAGTTCACAAAGCAAGCAGCAAACTGGTGGTGAACAAACATATATATAAAAACATATTCAAAAATCACAAACTACTGAATCATCTTGTCCCCTGTACCACAAGATGAAACAGCTTCCTCCCTCCCGAGCTTCAACCGGTCGACCAGACCCGACTCCTTGGGACCGAACGTCCGTCCGTCCGTCCGACCCCGAACGGCCACCGGAACGAGGCCACCTCGGGTTTCAGAAGCCGAACACCTTGACTGTTGTGTCGTCGATCCTTGCGACGCGCGCGCGTCCCCGTGCATCGTGCGTCCGGACGTGCGTCGGAAGACGACGTGGACGTTCGTCGGAGGGAAGCGGCTGGAAGCGGGCGGCTGAAGAGGCTGAAGCGGGCGGCGAAGAGCCCAAAGCAAAGCAGATCGAGTCAAGAGTGGCGGGAGAGAAACAGTTTTTTTTGTTTTTTCGTTTCACAAAGTGTTTGTTTGCTTTTGGTTTGGTCCTCCGTGTTTCATGAGGTCAAAAAGAGAAGTCATGTGAATGCATGCGACCACATGTGACCACATGTGACGCCTAAGTGGCTTTTCAAACATCTTCATTGAGGAAGATCTGCAAGAGGGTGAGGAGCCAAGTCTCCACAATCCCCCCAAAAGTGTGAATATAAGGCCAAACTTGTATGTGCATGCATGGTCATTAGCTTCTAGGTGCCAGGCCTAGAATAGGCCACCAATGGCCACTACCTCGCTTTTTGTGGCTCCAAAAAAAGTTGGTCGCCGAACTGTTTGTGGGGTCCGACCGTTGGCCTTAATTAGGCTTGTGGCATCACGATGGCGCCGTGCTGCTTGGAGAACAACAAAGCATCAAGTGTGCTGAAAAATCTACAGTCTCACTCTGCAGTATCAATGTGAAACGCGTCTTTGGGGCATATTTGGGCATACAGGCCCTGGTAATATACCGGAAAGTGAGGATTCTCATGATGCCAGGCCCAGGGCGCCAAAAGAAGCGTCTTCAGAAGCTTTCAAAATAGCCAAAGTAGGAGCTACAAGTTACGGGCGCGGGTGAGTTTTGACCTACATCCTCACATGCACATGTCCTCGCTACGTTCCGACAGCTTTGGGTAGTAGTTAAGATATGTGATATGTCATTGGGGTTCCACATACCTTCTCAGAAGGTACTTGGGCCCTCCAAGCCTACATAAATAGTCTCCAATCACCTTCTGAGAAGGTACATAGCCATGGCTGATCAAAGCATTGTTTCGTTGGTACCGAACATCGATATCTGCACCATCCATCTCCGGCAAAGCTGGCAAAGCCATTGGCCGTTTCTCCAGTTTGCCCGCCAGTTTGCCCACCATGCATTGTAGTATTATATATGTTAGATGTCATAAATGGGGCAAATGCAGCTACAGTATAACTTATAACTATTACAAAATACTCTTCCAGTCCCATGGATGGTGAATCCATTCATCCCCTTTTCTCAGCTCCTGCTTGTGAATCCACATGGCCGAACTCACCTCCCAGCCAAGCCGGAAGGCTTGAGAAAGCACAGATCTCAGGTGTGTTTCCAACCCACGGGTTTTGGTCAAGCGCATGTTTCCCCCAAGGAATTTGACGATAAGAGAAAAGATGAGAAGAAAGGTACGGTGTAACGGTATAAGGGTATAACATGGTATAACTCAGTATCAGCTTCATGATGTGGTTTCGCGTTTCTTGCCCCAGCATGCCCAACTCCAAGGTAAAACCGATCATCTGGTGTCAAGCTTTCCAGTCCCAAATTTCCCTTAAAGCTTTAAGCTTCCACAAAAGGCCTTCATGCCTCATGCCTCGAATAAACCTTCCCCCAGCAGCCACCAACCTTCATGCCTCGCAATCCGAGACTCCTCTGATCCGATACTCCTCTTGGGGGGAGAGATCTTAAACAACAAAAATACCATAAAATACCAACTTTCGCTCCACGCTTCTCGCTTCTCGCCTCGCTTCTCGCTTCGCGTCTCGCCTCCGCGCGCCGTTAGCTACGGACCGACTTCGGCGCCTGTCGCCGGAAGTCCAGGCAGTCGCGCTTGTTGCGCAGCACGAAGCTGCTTGGCATCAAGCGTAGGACCTGGATCCGCAGTAGCCAGGCAGAAGCGGAGACCAGCCAGGCAGACCGCTAGCAGCCAGGCCAAGTAGTAAAGGTTTTGTGATAATGTCTGTTTCCTGTCAGGTTGGGTGCAATGGGATTTCCCTATAGCCGGTGATGAGCGAAGTCATCAGTCCAAGACGCTGCAGATCTACACCCATTCTAGCCTGCGCCATCCAACGTCAGCAAATTTGTGAAGATTTTAGGTTTTGTTCAGCGGATTTCTAGCTATGCCTTCTCTGCCAAACTCGGACCCCAAGCTCTCATTCTTCGTGCAATTTCTGCACCATACTTTGTCGGGGCGGAGAGGCAACCATCGACACTTCATTTCCTCAACGGATAGGTATACTTCTTTCGCTCCCCGAAAGGCCCGAAAACATCTGGGCATGTCTTGACCCGTTGCACTCTACGTGAAGGACAGTTAAAAAGGTTCATGCTCCAGCCTGTGCTCCAATGAATGAGTGAAGGACACACTGGTTGAAGGACTTGTTTGATCTTTTTTGAAGGACCGGTTGGCCAAAGGATCCACTTTCCACGTTTCAGCTTCACGCAAGCGCCGCAAGGGAAACCGCTCGTTTTCGCACCTCCACACGCCATGGGACTCGGGAAACGAAGCGCCTCAGGGAGATTCATGGAAGCAGAGCACAAAAGAGACATGTGTTGGGATATATGATATATTCCCACTACCAGGGCCTGGTGAATGATGATAGTTAGGTTGCAGGTCTTTCCCTAAATGAGTGATCATCTTTTGCCCTTGGATAAACTGGACTCCCTAAACATGTGTTTGATCTAAAAGTGTTAACGACCCTGAACATACATCATACATCTGAGGTGCAACATGAAAAGGATCAGGCTACTCATGTCATGTTCTAAACAATAGTCCTCAATTCTTATGCTGCTGCATAATCTTCTTATACCAAGTACAAACGCAAAATAAATAACATATAACATGTTCAACACACCCTGCTGCACAGGTTTTTGGAAGGATCCATCCATGTGGACTTCCATCGTGGACGTGAATCCGGAGCATCTATGACGCTGAGATCTTCATCTATGCCGCTGACCATCTGGAACATATGGGCATGTAATGGCATGTATCAACATAGGCAGACCTCCCATCTCGACCCCTGGAAGATTCAACATGACCAAAACCCATTGGTTGGGTGTCACCACTGGTTCACCCTATTAAAAACAAAACAAACACACACACACATGCATCATTTGATATCCATTGGTTCTCAGAACAAGCCGGTTGTTGTGTTTTTTTTGCCAACTCTCTAGCAGGCTGTGTGTGTTGTTAAACCAACTCCTCTTGTGTGCGTGTGCATTCGGAGCGGCATTTGGAGGAGCTAGAACCAAACAAATGTAAAACAAAAAATAATAATGCCAACTCTCCCTATGCGCATTCTCAGTTAAACCTAAGACATTGCCCGGTTTGACCCTTCCGTTGAGCACCCTCCTGAAAGCTGAGTTTAAGTTGGTGCTTGATCCACAGAACTCATAAAACAATAAATAATGGTATAAAAATAAAACGAGCTTTCAAGAATACATCATACATCCGCTTCAGGCTAAGTGTTGCTGTCTATACCATCATCACCACTCCAGCGAACGGGACGAATGCCAAGGCACTTCAACGCGAAGGCCAGACTCGACTTCAACTGCAGGCGTTCAGGAGGGCTGGACAGGTGGAGTCAAATCCTTTGCTACACTCTGACTCACGAAAATGGAAGTGGATGGAATGGTCCCTTGGAAGACGACTTTCCTTTAACAGGGGGTCCCATCCACTTCCATGGGACATGTTTGTCGGAGTGTACATGTGTGTTTGTTTTTGTGTGTACCATTTTACAACTAAACAAATGCTTGCTTCGATTCAATGTCCGATATAACCCCCTGATGGTTGCTTTGGTTTTGAAGCACACGTTTGTCTCAAGCTGTGCTGCGTCCCTTACCTGTATCGACATAGGCATGTTTTTTGTGTGTTGTTGTTTTTTTCTGTCACAGCTGTTCAGGAACATGTTATAAGTTTTTTAAACTTATTAATAAACCTATTGACCTATTGGCTCAACCCAGCAAGGTTGGGCTACAAGAGCTGGGTGCCAAACCTTTAGAGTACCAAGATGATGCTTCGAGTCTACAAAACCTGTCTACCGGGTCTACACAGTTAAGCGACTCGAAAAAGGCACTTCGCCACATTTCGCTTCTTGAAATAGGTAGGCTTAGCCGCCCTTCCCCCAAATCACAGGTGTACTTCAACAGCACGGGCATTGTATGGCATTGTTTGGCCCTTCAGTCGCAGTTCGCGCGTTCCACGGTTGTGAATGAAGAAAACGCCCGCAGTGAGTCGCTTCACATGCAGTGAGTCGCACCGTTAGCGATGCGAATCGACCGGGGATCGCCCCCAAATCGTCTCCACCGGATGGGGATGAGACCGGTGGAGGTCTCCACCGGTGGGGGTGGAGAGACCATCACGGTTTAGAGATGTTCGAGGACTTTTCGATGATATCAAGCTATCCCACTTAGCTGTGCCACCCTGTGAGCAGAAAAAAAAAACGGCCACACCCCAAATTCACCGCCGTGGCCGTATCTTCTCCGTGGCGCCGTGATAGGCTGCGTGAAGGGCAAATGGTTGAAGACCTCCGCATCGATGAGGGTAAGAAAATCATGGACAGTCTACCCATTCGGCCAGGGGGTCTCCCTATCTGCATACACACACCAATGGCGGTCCAAACCGGACCTTGGTTGGACCGGTTGACTGAACCGAATGGACAACCTACTATAGGGAGGTCAACCTACCAGGGTTTAGGGGATTTCCTTGTTTTGACTCACCAAATTGGGTGGAACTGCCCGTGAATCGACCAGTCCTGGCGAATCAACTTCTAGTCTTAGGTAAAACGGGTCATAGGCAGCTAGGCGACGATCGGGCACACCAAATGATCGGCTACTGAATAATAATGCAGGTGTCATCCCAGCAAATGCAGATGCAGTGCATCAATGCATTCCACTCGATGAGTTCTTCAATCATGACGCCCGAGCCGTTTCTCTGGAAAATTACAGGTTCCCTGAACTTTCGACCTGTTGGATTTAAGTGGGAAAACCATTGAAGCCAATACTCGCCAATAATACCACCAAAAAAGCAAACAACCATCAACTCGAACTCGTGATTTCTGCACCGGTGAAACGCTCCAATGTGAGACGCTCAAACAACGCGGTCACCCGGTGACCTTGACGTCGCCTCAGCTCAGTCCGGCGCAGATCTCCACCCCCGGTTGGCCAGACCTGATGTCGCGGGTACTCGGTGCAAAGGTTCAGCAAATGCTGCGTCCTTGGCTCGATGGTGCCGGGCACGCGGTGGGCGGTGCGTAGAACCGCGCGGTGCTTCAGGAGATCCGGAGATGTTTTTGGAACTGTGGCATTGCATTGGCACGGAGCAGGGATTGGCTGCCAGGGCAATGGTCTGATTAAGTTGCAAGGTGTATGTTTTCCGAGGACACCATCATGTCTTTCAAGTCCAGAATTCTCTTGGACTCCCATGCATTGCTCAAAATGGTCAAGTCAATCACGATTGAGTTGACAAACAAAAATGATGTTGCAAAAACCCATGGTTCCAGGATTGCAAATCGAGGAGCTGTGTCCAAAGAAGGAGCTGTGTGTATGCAAAGATCGGGTTGTACCCATCAGATGTCGCCTGTTTTCCTTACAGAGTGCTTGCACTCCCCAGGTTTCATTGCTGGAGGCATGTCAGTTCACTCACGCACATCACCCACATCCAGGTCTTTGCTGAACCCGACGCAACCCACACAATAGTTTCTCCAGTGTTCCAGGATAGTCTTCTTCTTCCCAACCCCCCCCCAAAAAAGCAACGTTCATACATTTCAGTCAATGAGTCAACCGTGTACCATCATGTGTTAAATGTATATTAATTAAACTAATAAAAATAAACATGATGTTTGAAATAGAGTCTCCAAACTCCAGAACCAGACCATCCATGGGACTGGCATATTTACCACCCCATTGATTCCCTCTGAAAAACCACCCCAACTCATCGGTACATATATGCCATACATGAATGGTCTGGGGAATAGTTCTACCTTTCCAAGCCTGGGTGGGGTCTATACATCCATAGTAACACACGAAGGCCCTTGACCAGTTTTGTCATGCGGCCGCTCGTTGCGCGCGTTCGTGCAACAGCAATTCCCTGATTTTCTGAGCATCTGTTGCTTGGAGACCACGAAGGTTGCCTCCTCCACCGACATAATGCTCGTCACCTGGGAGCATCCAGTCGGAGCCCAGTTACATGGGGTGCTGTGGTCAGCCCGTCCGGTGACGGAGCTCGGCCGACGCTCGGCCACGGAGCTCGGCCACACTGCGGGTGGTGTTCCACCACGGGCCAGAGCCATCTGATGGCTGTACACAGATGCCAAACACACACAAACACCTTCCGCTTGCTGTACATGGTGTTCACCAGCCTGAGAAATCACGACTCATGTGGCTGTGTGTTGTTGGTATGTTCCAATGTTTTTGCTGTTGCAATGAAGGGTAAGTTCTCCTTTCATCCTGGAATTGAAGAAATTCTACCCAAAGCAATGACTGAGATGATCCCCATTGATGTGGCATATTTTGGTCATGTCATGCCTCATTGGCAATCGTTGCTTTCAACTTTCAACCATCAAACCCAAAACCGCCAGCCAAACATCTTCCAAACATGCCATGGTTGATGCTTGTTTGGAGAGAATCCCTTGTAAATCTGAAAAAAAAGTTCTAAAAAGCAGCCATTCAAAACTCTCAAGAACTTGTCGACCCAACCTTTGGAGCTGCATTACCCAAAGCATTACCCAACCTCGTGGTGACGAGTCAAGACATGTCAAGACTACCCCTCCGAACCACAAAATCTCCTGCCGGACATGTCCGCGAAGAACGCCGCTGTCCGCCCCTCAGCAGCCGTGAGACACCCGCGGATTCCCAGGCATTTTTGTAGGCCTGGCATTTCACTCGGAAGAATACATGACATGGTCTTGCGGACCATGCAAGGGTCTCGTGCTTTGTCTGCAAGACTGGCGACCCAAGTCCGAAGTTGGGAAAAGAAGGAAACCTGTAAACTCTAATAATTTGCACTCTGACTCACCAACATGAAATTGAAAAAGAACACTTGTGTGTGGGGAAAATGGTCTTCACAGGGGCCGTTGTCTACTTCCATGTTAGCGAGTCAGAGTGTAAGAGCTGCGATGACTGCCTCTCACAGAGCTTCTGGCCTTGGTGAGGATCTTCTCATCACGTGCGGGTGTACCCCCCCACCGCTGTGGTCCCAGATTCTGCCAGGGGCGGTTTTTTGCGGATGTTTTCAAGCTGTTGTTGTCTTTCTCAATCGTTGGTCAAAAATATCAGGTACACTGCGACCCTTCGGAGTGGCATGAAGCAGTTCCTTCCATCGCCGTGAAACGGGCGTCCGGCGCCCGTGCTTCCGAACAACCCCTGGCACGTGGCGTGCATCGAAAGGCGAAACCCTCTGCCTTCTCCACGGGGTAGAGCTTCCGGTCTTCCAGATTCAGCTCTTCGATCTAGGACCGTGCAAATGGAGATGAGAAGAACATGGGGGGAGTACGGGAGTGTTATGATGGCCTCAGTCAAAAGATGTGAAAACATGTCTGATGATTTGGAGAATGAAGATGCATTGAGTATCATTAAGTATACAGTATACAGTAAATAGTGGTGAGGGAGAAGCCTAGTCATGACCAGGATTCCAACTCAAAATAATTGCAATTGTTTGCAAATGATTGACACATATTGCAAATATGTGACGTGCCGAGGCTGTCAGGCCGTTCTTGCTCTTCCACAGCAAAAAAATGCCCAAGGCGCTGGGAACTTCTTGAAGTAGTTCCTCCTGGCCGGCCAATCTGGGTGTCACCACCAAGCTTGCCCGGAAGGGCTTCCAAATAGTGACCTTCTTTGGACGTCTCTGGTGGTGCCCCTCTTCAGGAACATAAGCAATGCCAATCAGAATCCATCAGAGCTGTCGGACGAGGCGCCTTTTGCCAAGCAGCACAAATGCGACCGTGACCTCAGGACGGTGCGTTACCAAAGTCCACCAAAGGATTGGAGTGTGCAAATAAACTGAGCTGGTTGATGGCTTCAACCCTGGATAGATACTAGTTACTACTTTACTGTGCTTGTTCATATGATTCATATGTGTTATTGGGATTCTAGTCCTTCCTGGTAATTGTGTAGAGGATGTTGTTTGGCTGTGACCATCGAACATGAATTGGACGCGTCAACCTTCCAGCATGCTTTGGGTCTGGGAGGTTGCGTTTCACACAGCCAAACCATTCTTGCCCTAGTCAGAAAAGAAGGAATCTCATCCACCTTGAAGAGGAAGGCCCTGGGCCGCCCTCTTCAGGATCTTCAGGTCTTCAGTAGGGCCTGGGTGTCTCAGGTGGGTGTCTCCAGACCTGCAAAAAATCACCACAATCACCGACCCAACCTGACCTGACATCCTGGGCCGGAGACCGTCCCAAGAGCTTTTGCAGGTCTCTGGTTTTCTCTGGTCTTGGTCTCCCTGCTTTCGAGACACGCCCGAGAGGTCTGAATGTTTCGACTGTAACGAAGGTGAACGTGAACTGATGTTCCGACCCTGCGAGAAGTGTGATGACCGCCCCAGGCCCTTCTCAATAGGCACTATAGCAAAATGATGGAAAATGGAAAAGGGTCAGCTGTTCCCCAATTGTCGCATTCCCAGCTGACCTGTGCATGTTGGCCTCAGGAATCTTGACCACATCCGTCTCAACATTCAACTAAACATTGAAGATATTTGCAGAAGTCAAATGACAAATCTCTAACTCAAGTAACCTCAAGAGGAAACCAATCTTTTAATAGCAAGTCACCCTCCAAACAGCTTCTCCTGGATCTGTAAAACATGGTCTTTCACCAGCTGTTTATGGCTCCCGTTTATGGCTCCACGTGGCGTTCGGACATCGTTTCCAAGGCGCCCCGGCTTTCTTGCCCAAGGCCTGTCAGGTCTCGAAAGAAAACACAGGCTAAAAAGATTGATCGGTGTGGAGAAGAAAAAAATGGAAAACACTGACGCTCAAAAAGGACATGTCCAATGCCGAAGGAAGAGTGGCTGCTGGTGGACGAAGATCAATGTGAACAGAACTGACCAAACCTGACGACATGTCTAAACAATTGTTTTATCTGATATGGTCTGAATTGCGTGAATTGATCTGATGATGATCCGATTCTTGAAAAGGAACCGAACCCTGCCGTTCCTGAATGAACAAACATCCACCCCATGGATGTAGAGCCGTTGCGATTATTCCCATATATATAGAAGTTATAAGTGATCTCACAGGTGGCCACAGCCAAATGCACCCTCTGAAACACATGACACACATGCACAAGGATACCAACATGTACCCCAAAAATCACAAGCAGTGCAGCTTGGCCAGCACCAAACCTCCCCACACGGAACCAGATCCTCTGGGACTTCCCCTGCCTCTTTTGAGATCAGTTCCGCTGCGCTGGGCCGATCACACTCTGGGCTGGGCGGTGGGTGCGCTGGCGCGGGCTGAGGGTGCAAGAGTTCAGCTGGTGGCAGCGTGGCCGGATCAGACCTTGGTAGCTGTGGATATGAAAACACCTTTAGCAGAACTGCTTCTTCCTATAGAAGACAATCCTCGCCAAATACTCAGCATGTTGTTTCAAAATTCTCACATTCTCATGCAAAAGGTGCTGCTTAAAGCGTCAAAAGCACAGCTGCCGCCAGGGTTTATCAATATACAATATATACTTACTGTATAATACAATATATATTTTATATATATTAGATATATATATTGTGGTATATAATCCAGGGTCCACTGAGAAGCACGGTTTGGGAAAACGTGGTCTTTGGGTCTCGGTTTCATCCACGGCACTGAGGCTGCTGTGCCTTTTCGGTCCATAAGACCTGAGGACGCACAGCTGGTCCGGGCTCTGAGCACATTCTGACCACACCATGTGTAGTTATGTAGCTTCTTCTTGTTGGATCCGAATGTGCTTTAGGTGTATGTTGATTCATTCTGTCGTCACCACATCCTGCATGTGCTCCAGGATCTGAGCTTCCTTGTTCGCTTTTGCACATTGCAGGGCCATGGACCGTGTCTCCACTGATGATCCATGCTTTATTGGGGAACCATTGGGTGTATAAAAATGGGGGGCCTTCCAAAGACCCAAAATAGACCAAAACCACGACCAAAACCCATTGTTTGGGGTAACGGGGTCTCCCTATTGAAATGCACATCCATTCAAATGATTTACAAGGTGATGTTTCCAGACTCAGTAATCCACAGGAAGCGCCCAATCCACAGGGCTGCCAATGAAACAATCACTTGTTGCGACTGTCGCTGAAGTCGGTATCCAAAGGCGGAAATGGTGCGTTTTTTCTCAACATCTGGAGCTCTGGAGCGAGAAACCATCATGACGTTGATGTTTGTTCGGCGAAACATGGAGAATGAGACACCGTCAGTCTAAGCCTCCGGGCTGTGCCCACGAAAACGCACCATAAACCGCAAGCCACAAAGACCAAAAGGAAGGCGATCCTGATGGTATTTCCGCCCACACGAGCTAGGAATCACGCAAAAAATTGCTTACGGTAAGATTGGTCAGGACGCATGATGCGCACGATGAATGAAGGAGCCGGCAGCTATCATGTCTGCAATCCACAAATCAGACAAATGGCACAAAGGGCAAGATTCGGGATGATTCTCTAGTGCTTTCATCATCTTTCATCCTTCCGTCTGCTCTGTCGATCCGTCATCTCCCGTCCTCAAGTGCTTCATCTCACGGCCAAACGGGCCAAGGGATTCGGCGAGAAAGTCATGTGGCTCGCCGAAGCGCGCGCGGCGGGGTCTGGACTCTCTGCGGCGGTCGTGGTGGTGTGCTCGGGGATCCGTTTGTTGTTTGAGGAAGATCATAGGCCCTTGAATCTATAGCTCTCCAAAACAAGAATTCAACAACTACTCACCACGAAAACCTCAGAACCTTTGAACCTCTCAGTTCAAGAGGAACGCACCCAAAAAAACCATCGCCACATCAAACGTCTTGTAGAAGTGTTCACCCCGTGTTCCATCTGTCAGGGTTTCAGGGTGGCATCTTGGAAGCGTGCGCCGTGCTCATCCATGCTCTCTCTGTTTTATAAAAAGAAAAACATCATGATCAGAAGTTCTTTGCACAAATGATCTGGTCAGAAGTCAGCATTCTTTCACCACCACGAGAGTTTTTCTCTCGCGTGAGGGAGCTTCTTTGGATGGCTCGAGCAGGTTCGGAGATTGAGCGTGTTGAATACGCGTTCCCCACGAAGTTTCGCGACCAGCCCAGAACATGCGGCTGAATGATGAGAACTGTGGAATCTCCCGAAGAGAGAAAAACACCTGGGAAATCAGCCGGCACAGTTCGCAAGGTCATGCTCTCGTCAAGACTCAAGAGGTTTGTTGCCACCCTGCGACTCAAGTGTTTTGAGTGACCAAATCAAATGTGTTTTGAGTCGACGTCACATACAACACTAAACAATGTATATAAGCTACTAAGTGCCTTAAGTGCATCGCTTCTAGTAACTAGTAACAAGTGCCTTACTAGTAGTAACAATGGTTTGCTATTTTCTAAACACGGGTGCTAATCAGCACCATTATGCGACCTGTCTCCGCATCGAACCGGTCGATCCATTGAACTGAACTACGAGCGGGAGCGGTGGACGGATCAGTGGAGCGGTCGGTGTGCAGCATATGCGACGTCGAAGATGAAAGCGTGTGTTTTCCTTGTGTTGTTTCCACTGTTTGTGTGGCGTTTGTGTGGCGTTCTTTGACTAATTTGTTCTTCAACATGAAAGTTTCCACTGTTTGACTGTTTGTGTGACGTTCTTGATCGAACTAATGGGAGTCGGGCACAAAATGATCAAGCTCAGGCAGCGTGAAGGACAGCGAGCTACCACTTGTTCTGTTCCAAAGCAACTGTGCTCTGTGGTCTGGGTATATCAGTCTATCCCACCTTGTCAAGCACAAAAGGGGTATAATTAGAAGAACAAGTGCCTGAATGTGTCTGAACCACTCATGATGACGTATTTAATCTGGGCCCAATAAGGATCCAATAGGACTGCACTCCTCTCTCTCGCGGAAAAGCGACGGCCACCGGACGATCATCAAGCAGCTACCGGTCGGTCAAGTTGGCCAGAGATCACCGGACTCATCCACCACTTCAATGGGAAAGGCCTCGGTTGGTGACGAAAACCACGAGAGACCAGGAGGTGAGGTGTTTTCGGCTCGCTTCTCATCGCTGGCTTGTTTCATGTGAGTATTGTTCATAGAAACAGATCAACAGGCCACGTCGAAACGTTGTTTTTTGATAAATGAACAAAACATCCTTCTTCAACACATCCTTCTTGGCAGTGGTCCAACTGCTTACTCTAAGGAGGGGGGCACTGACCGCCTTCTCACATGTCCAGCCTCATCACTTGAAGATTGATGCTGATAAAAGAATTCAGCCATGAGTAAGGTTGAGAATCCAAACAAACATTCCCAGCCACAACCGGGGCCTCAACCCCCAACAAGGGCACAAAACCTTGCAAACAAAAAAAGCAATGCCAGCATGTTAATCGACTGAGCAGCTGGCTGGCTAGTCATACAAGGCCTCATACACAAATCATGAGGCTTTCATCCTCGTTGATCCTGGTCATCTGTCTTCAAGAGTTGCAAAGAGAATCCTTCAGCATGACACGGCCCATATATATAATATATAGACTATAGACTCTTGAGTAGTAAAAGCTCCTGTTTGAATGGATAAAGACATCTTCAAGCTGGGGGCTTTATTAATCAACTGGTCTACATTATGCTATAATTTGTACCACCCACCCAGTCAGATGCCTCAAAATCAAAAGCACTGCATGCCAAGGGGCTCCCAGCAAAGAGATGCTCGCGCACCTTGGGGCCTCCTGACCTATGAGCTCCAACAGCTCCTGCTGTTCCGTTGGGATTCCCAATGGCCGGAGAGCCCTCCAAACGGCCGGAGGAGTCGTGAAGGAATGTTGGTTGAATACTACCCAGACACTCCATGGGACTGCCATATATTCCGATCAGTTGGGGTTCTTTGGGGGGGTCAATGTATGCATATATGGTAGTCCCATGGAGTGTCTGGGCTATAGAACACTATATCAACACTTTCTATAGAATACTATAGAACACTCTCCTTGCGTGAAAAATTATGTAATTTACTATACATGCATGATCATGCATGCATTCCTTGGCCCACTTTGAAGGATCTGACTTGTTGTTCGCGCAAAGCGAGGTCCTAAACTAAAAATACTAATAAGATCTAATAAGTGGGGAAGGCATAAGGGCAGGGAAGAGATAGGAGACACCACCGCCCGCGCGTCTGCCGGCGTCCTGGATCCGCGTCCGTAGTGGGTCATCCAACTGCAAACTCCGAAGCAAGGCATCCCACAAGACCTCTGCACCGGAAAAAATACACATCCCGGCAAGAACCCCTAGTGTTACATGGTGTTACCACACCGTTTGATTGTTGACCAAGTTTTTAGAGAATATGTGTTCCATTGTTTTCCTCTGTGACTGCTGGTTTGGTGGTTTGGAAAAATGTGCTGGTGGGTGAAGCGATGTGGATGATGTGGTTGTGGCTATCACCTCCACTGGGAGGAGCTTGGTCGAGCAACGGTTTGCATGCTGACCAACGGCCGAGAGGACGTCGTCTTAAAGTCATAGCTCAAACACTTCATGTATGGATTGGCTTGGATGCCTAATATGACTAATATGCCTACATTGACCCCTCAAACCACTCTAACATAGAAAAATATGCCATACATGGAGCGTCTGGGGTATAGTGGATTCCAAATGGATTTGATATACATTTCTGAGATACCCATCATATTCCACTCGAATAACGCCAAAGTCACCCTCGATTGAACGCTGTGGCACAACACATTGACATAAGTTGATGCTTGCACTTGTAGATCAATTCTTAGGGTACCTGCTAACTGTGCTAACACTTGTTGAAAATGATCGTGGTGGGAATAGGATATCCAAAATATCACCCAAACATACCCAGACCATCCATGGGACTTGCATATTTACCTAATATACACTGATCCCTTTTAAACCACCCCAGCTGATCGGTAAATGTGGCATACATAAATGTTCTGGGTCATATTATGTATATATAGGTAGACCCAATCTTTGAATCTTTGACCACCCACGGTCTATCTGTCAGTTTTGGGTGTCTCGCCGTCCTTCGTTCCGTTCGCCAAGGCACGCAAACGTGGCCCAGTCGGGCTAGAAGTGCCAGCTGGAATTGATTGAGTCCTCAGCACCAAACATGTTAGAGGTCGATGGGTGAGATGTGATGAATGTGAGGCAAACCGGTTCGAACGGGCGTAGCAGCTAGGCTTTTGCCAATTCAGCTCCTTACAATCGTCTATGAATCTCTATGACAATCCAAAACAGAAGATGCGATATGACGCAATGCTATGTTTTTATGATATTAGTGTATGATTTTATCAAGCTCTATATAAGAGATATTGTTCTATCGAATGTCTAATTAATTACTTTGGTGCTCGTGATGATTACCACGGTATAGTGCGTCCAGGCTTCTAAAGAAAGCCCGGATGGTGACTTCACAACGCCTCGCTATTCCAACCCCAAGACACACTTGAGAAGGTTGCTCCGTGGAGCGTGATTTCAGGTAGCTTCGCGGTGTGCATTAGCCCTTTACATTTAGTTACAAGCATTAGCCCTTTATCGCAAAATCAACGTATGAGACAGCGTTGAACTGACTTAGAAGCATCAATGAGTGAAGATTAAAAATTGCAGGTACAAGATACTGCGTCCAGTATCTCTTCCAACCGAACACCATAGCTTTGTTAGCACGGCTAGGTGAACGGCCGCCGTGCCCCCTGCTACTGTACAGTGGTTGAAAAAGTCGTAGGGTAGGTTAGAACGAGAACTAGGGTAGTGTCCTTGGAAACAGGAGTGGACACACACAAAGAGCCGTATCGGCGCAGCTAGATCGGATCAGGTAGGACCTGGATAATAAATAGTGGAAGTGCTTGACATTGAAAGGTTCAATACTGTAAATTGCATATCACAGCAGTCTGCGAAAGTGCTGGCACATAGTCTTTTTCCTCTTGGCCGCAGCGCCGCGGCGCAGTGTGCTGGTGAATGACCTTTGGCCATATATAGCTGCATCAACTTCTGTGCTGTCGTGTGTGCAAGATGTTTTGGGTAAGTGTATTTTTGTAGTGTGTGGTGGCATGATTGTAGGCCTGAGAGGCGTAGTCTGTGACTCCCTGCTGACTGCGGATCACGAATCTGCCAGGGATGAGCGGGGAGTTGAAAGGTGACTGTTCTGTTGAGAGGATCGATCAGGAAACCGAGTAGGTGGTCGTCGTCCACTGGCTCTATTTCCACTGGGTGTTCATAAAATTCAGGATGGGCCAAAGTGGTGATGGGGAGTGCTGACCTGTATTGTTCGTTGAGCAAAATGTATCGGTTGTCCACGTAGCGGGCGTTCAGCAAATGAAGGCTGGGTTGGTGCAAGAAGTTGTGGTACGTGGTTTGCCATGTGTGTTCGATGAGTGTGATGGCGACATTGCAAAGTGCTGGTGAGAGCTGACTGCCGATGCCTGCTCCTTGGATTTGTTTGTAGTAGGTGTTGCATGCTTGGAAAATGCATGAGTGAAGTGCTTGTTGCACAATGAGGGGAATGTGTTGAGTGTCCAAGGTGCGTTGTTGTGGGTGGTGAATGTAGTGTCGACCGATGTGGGAGTGTTGCAGGGGATTGCCAGTAGATTGAACGTCAATTGTGATGGTGGTAGTATTGTGTTGTGCTTTCCAGCGGTGGCATAGGCTGATGACTGCATCGACGAGGCGTTGTTGAGGTACACTATTGAAGAAGCCGACGAGGTCATCATTGATTGGTGTAAGGTGGATGTCATCGGGTGTGGTCTGGAAGTGGTTGTGGAGATGGTGCCACAAGTTGGGTGTGGATAACTGGCCTGGTTGTTGTGGTAGAAGATGAAGGAGCATGATGTCTAATGCTTTGGAGGTGGCTCGTAGTAGTGTGCCAGCAACGGATCTGAAGTAGCTGATGACTGTTCTACCTTTGCGCCAGGATTTCTTCTGTTTGAGGAAGACTACACCATGTGGTGTGTAAAATTGTTTGCGGAATCCCCATGGGTAGGCTCGACGTATGCTGGCGGGGAATGATTGTGTGAGAAACTGGTGAAGTTGTTGGGCAGTGAGATCTGGTAGTGGTAGAAATAATTGTGGTGTGTTCCAAGTGGTGAGACAGCCGTGAAAGTAGTGTTGTGGACAGAAAAGTCGCAGATTTTGTAATTCGTGGTCGGCATGATGGAGTACCAGCTTGTCTGTAAGAAACTGTTGAAGCTGTGTAACGTTGCGGGATGTAAAGCGTGGGGTGTATAATATGTTGTCGATGTGTTGTTTCCATTGTTGGTGTAGAAAAGGTAGGCTGTGTTGATGGAGGGCAGTGGGTAGACCATGGTGTCGTAGCCAGTGAGTGAGTTGTTGTTCAAAATGTAGCTGTAGGTCGTCAAGTGTAAGCACGTAGTGGCCATCATAGAGCTGCGGTGTGTGGTTGGGGCGAAGCAGGGTGTGCATGTAGTGGCAGCTGCATGGCATGTCTGATGCTGAGGGATGTGCGGAGAAGAGTTCCTCCCAACGTTTGTGGTTGTAGAGCCGTGAACGTAACGTCTTGTGTGCTGCTTCACGTAATTTGGTAGTAGGTGGGTGGAAGGGAATGACGTGATGCATGTGGTGTTGGATCAATGTGCGAAGCCATTTTTCTGTGGAGGACGAGAAGGTACTGTGGGAGAGGAAAGGAATGGTAAAGGGTTTGTTGGCTTTTGGTGGAGTGAGATTGCGAAAGCTGAGCGCTGAGTGGAGAAGGTGAAGGACACGTGATCGATCGGGTTCCTCTAAGCTGGCGGCCATTCGACGGAAGGCATAAATTTCGAGATCAGTGTACTTGCCGCTGCGGATGGCTGCTGATGTTTCAAAAGATGAACGTGTATGTTTGCTGAGCTCGCGTAAAACTGTCAGGGCGTGTAGGCGTTGACTTGTGTGAAGGTGGGGCTGCTTGATGGTGTGTTGTCGTCGTCGTAGCCGTTGGAAGAGACGTTTGTGAGTGGACATGCGTGTGAACGTGGTGCGGTGTTTGGAAAATTGCCAACCTGAGGCTTTGAGTTTGAGGTGTCGTTGGATGTAGGGCCAATTGAGTGTAGGTTGCCATTCTTGGATCCGCAGGCGTTCGTAGGTCCATGCTTGATCATAGGTGTCGTGATGGGAAAGGTAGATGGTACTGTAGTGGTGGAGGTTGTTCTTGGAATGCCAGTATCGTAGGGAAAGTTCAGCTGAAATTGGATGGTTATTGTGTAGTTGTTTGAGTTTTGCATGGCGATTGTATTCTCGCTTTGGGATAGTGATACTGGTAGAGCCGATGTACGTGTGTCCATGTTGGTGGTATTGGTGTCGTGTGTGATGTTGGTTGAAAAAGAGCTTGGCATAGACCGCATTGGGATGTGTGAACATTTGGTAGTGGTAGGTGTGTGGTGTGACTTGTAGTTGGTTGAAACGGGAGCGCCAATGTATAGAGTGATGTGTTTGAGAAGGAAAAGCAAAGAGGCATGTAAGGTGAATAAGACTGACAGAAAAGATAGCGTGTGACTTGTCAATGTAAGGGGTGAAATGGACGAAGTGTGGGAGCGCTGTGTGTAATGTAGTTAGAGATTGTAGGATAAGATGTGTTGGTTGATGCAGTGCTTGTTGTGCGAGTCAGGCGGCCAAAGCCGAGCCCGCGGCCACCAATTGCTGTAGTGAACGTGGGGGTAGCTTGAGGACTCGGGCAAGCGGGATGCCGTAGCGGGTAGCTGCTTCTTGGAGCTGTTCTTTTGTGATACGTTCATCTCGAAGAATTTGCTGGATGTTGTTGACTTGTGTCTGAGTGGCTGGTGGTAGTGTTTTGAGCCATTTTTGAATGCCCGCTGCTGCATAGTTGGCTGGTGAGTTGTCATGAAGTGTTTGTGTGGTGGGGTTGAGAATGGTGTTGGTTGTAATTGCGGAAGGGGCTGTAAGTGGGAGATGTGGTGGATGGGTGGCGGATGATGGGGCTGGGTGTGGCCCCGGCTTGGTTGGTGTGAGTGCAATGCCATGATTCTTCAACTTGTCACGAGCGCGCTGGAGTTCGCTCTCTTGTTGTTGCAAGCGATCGGTCTGTAGCTGGAGCTTTCGGAGTGCTGTGCCTTCGCCGGCTGGTGGTGTGAGGCCTCGTAGAAAGTCAATGATGCGAGAAATAAGTGGTTGCATGAATTGCTTGGCCTCTGTTGTTTTGTTTGGAATGGACTGATCAGCTTGTTGGTGCAAGTATTCAGCGATGTTGTCGATGTCCAGGTTGTGGGCCCGCAACTCCGGCAGCAATTGTGAAGTGAATACAGCTTCCGCGATAGATCTGGTGGTGACTATGCCTGTGTAGCGTCCTTGGGATAGGATGCGGAGGCTGTGGTCCTGTAGGCCAAAACGGCTGAGCTGCCATGGAAAGATGTCGAGGACCTGTTGTCCTGCGAGGTTGTATTTCCTGGACCATTGTGTCGGCTGGATCGTCCGAAATAATGTGTGACCATGTACGGTATTTGTATCCAAATGTGTGTCGCTGGGGGTCCATGTGTCAGGAAGGTTGGGAATGTTGGGGGGTACCACGCCAAGCTGTGGAGGCGTTGGGTGGTGAGATGCTGCGGGTGGGGGTAAGGGCTCTGGTGGAAACGTTGCGGGTGGTGCTGGAGAAGCTGTGGGTGGATCGGCAGGAATGTTTGCGTGATGTTGGTGATGCTGGTGGTAAGGGTGTTGATAGTGATGACGCACTGCGTTGGTGAGAGGTCCATAGCCGGCAGTGGGTGTCGTGGTGCCATAGTATTGTTGCCACCATTGTTGATGCGCGTCCATGATGGGGAACACTGTAGTTCCGTACAAAAAAGAGCGATGAGTACGAAGGTAGTCGAAGCTGATTGTTTGAACCACAATGGCTGAAGTGTTGAAAAAGTTGAGACTGGAGCGAAGTTGAAGATTGCGAAATTGAAATTGAACAGTCGTCCGAAGCTCGAGTGGTAAGCGTCAGAAAATCGAAAAACCGAAAATCGAAAATCTCGAAGATCGAAATAAAATCAATACTGGAAATATTTTGCAATAGCTGGAAAGATCAATATGCTGAAAGCATTGGGTCAAAAACCATGTACATAGAATCAAAGACCTTGAATTAGGTCTGGCGCTCTCTCACGGTGGCGCTCCAGCATCATCCCACCAGGGTCCAGGAGGTCCCGTGCCCGCTTCTGGATGATTGGGTCGAATGTTGGTGGGTGTAGGCAGGCAGTAAATGGTGGGCGTGTTGTTGGATGTAGATGCGGGTGGTGCTGAGATTGGCCCAACAGCCGTCAGTGTGGCGTGTCCCTGTAGGGGAATGCGGATGTTGTAGACTTGGGTGGGGTCACATTGCTGTGGGTTGGTGTGTTGTGGTGGGAGAGTGGGGAAGAGGTTCACTGGTCGTGGGGGTGAAATGCAGCTGTTGGCTGAGCGCATACAGGTGTAAGATGGCTTGGGTGCTAAGGTTGTGTGTGGAAAGTCAGGTGTCGTATTGGGCTGAGGTGCGATCTGCAGTGAGTGCTCATGTGTTGTGGTGTGGGTCATAGGTGGTGGTGTGGTGCGAGGTGGTGCCATGGTCTGTGGTGGTGTATATGGGTGAATAAGGTCGCTTTGGTGAATGCTTGTGGTTGGGTCATCTGTGAGATCGGTTGGGTCATATGTCTTGCTTTTGCCCTTGCCCTTGCCCTTCAGCTGATCGGGCGAGAAACGGCCGATTGCTTCAATATGGTCTAAAGCAGCTGTGAGGTCGTCGGTTGCGTGATTGACCAGTGCCCTGACTCGCAGTATGCGGTCCAGCAGTGCCGGAGGAAGATGTGGGTACATGTTCTCATCGAAGTACATTGTTTGTTGCAATGAATGGAGCTGCTCTCTGGTATGGTAGATGGTGGTGCGGCAGCTGTGTTGGGAGGTGTACACGCCGTAAATGTGTGCTGCTGGTGTGTCTTGAGTCCAGCTCCAAAATGCCGCTTCCATGATGGCAAAGCAAATGTCAATGGAAAGTCGATGAAATCAGTTGAAATCAGTTGAAATCCAAAAAGCTGAGGTAGAAAGTGACGGTGAAAAGATGTCTTGATACAATTGCATGGAGTAAATCTAGTAAGCAAGTCTTGGTGCGTGAGACGGACAACAGATGTCAGTCCGGTCATGTGAGAGTCACAACAAAGCAAGTGTCCAGTATAGGATGTTCTGAGGCCGCTGTAAAAAGCATCTGTGAATACTGAATCTGTACAATATTGTATCCGTAAATAAATGTTGCATCTGTGGAGCAAATGTTCGGTCAAGTTGGGAATGCTGAGATAGAAAGATTGACTGTGCATTTTTTGAATTCCGGTCTGAGTTGCAGGTGCAGGGTGAAACTCGAAGGGTGAAACTTCCGAGTGCTGTTGGTCGGAGTCTAGCGATGCGTTGGGATGTATCTTGAAGTAACAAATGTCCATGTTAGTGAGTGCTGGTTTTGTAGGAGAGACGTGGTGTTTCATGCTGTGAAGTGTGGGTGATGTCGTTGATTGTAAAAAGGATCATCAATTATAGATATAAATATGTGGCTGAAATGTGGTGTCTCAGGGGACTCTCATGGCGCCGGATCTTGGTCAACTTGGCGAGGAAGTAGTTGCTGTGGAGGTGGATACGATGGTTGTTTGGGTCGTAAGGGTGTTGTCTGAGGCAGTGGTGGTTGTGATGGTTTGGTGGAAGGTGATGTTTTTGGTAGAATTCGTGGTGGCGCTGGAATCGGTGGTGTTTTCGGTGGTGGTGGTGGTGGCGGTGGTTGTGATGAAGTTGGATGTAGTGGATAGAGGGCAGGTGGTGCTGCTGAAATGTTTGATGCGGTTTTGTCTGAGGGTGAATGCTGCAGAGCGAAGACGCTGTCGCTGGTGTCCTCTGTAGGTGTAAGAGGTGGTGGTTCTGTGTGGGGTGATGCTGGTCGTGTCGTCGGTGAAGCACGTGAAGAATGTCGAGAGGTGTGGTGTTCGGTCTGGTGGCTAGGTGAGTGAGTTCGAGTCGGTGCTGGTGAAAGTTCACGTCTGGTCCTGCAGGAGGAGCGATAGTGCGCCGATCTTGTCGATCTCTCGCGACGGCTCCTTCTTGACTTGGTAGTACGAGAGCGTCTTGTCCGGGAACGTCTGGAGCGAGTAGTGGAGTGTTGTGATCGCTTGGGTTGTTGACGATGTTTGGTGTGTTTGGTGGAATGCTTGGGTTGTTGTGGAGAACGTGTGCTGTGGGAGTGTGTGCTATTGTGTCTGTCTATGCGAGGTGATGATGTGCGGTCTGAATGACGCCTCGGAGCGGCGACTTGTCGCTTTTTCCGTGTGTGTCGGGAGTGTGATGTGGAGCGTTGAGGTGGTTGATGGGTGTGTTCGGCGCTGTGTGAATGTGATGCTGCTGAGGAAGTGCGCTGCTGCCATACTGGGAGTGGCTGTTCCGATAGTTTGTGATGCTGAGGATGGTGTGGTCGTTCATGGAGTCGTATCGTGAGTCGATTGGTGGTAAGTGAGGTTGTGTCAGTCTTGGGTTGTCTGGGGGATGGAGGTGTGTTTGATCGTTCGAAAGTGGAAGTAGAAGTCGTGTGGGCCTTGTCCAAAGTGGTGGCCAATCGTAAAACTTGGTGTTGGAGAGTGGTTGGTATATGTTGCAATCTGAGGCATTGGTGGTAAAAGGTCTGCTGGTGATCCACGGTTGCTTTGAGCGTGGGTAGCAATGTTTGGAGCTGTTGGATTCTTCCTGGTAGGCGTGGGTCAGGGTTGTTTGTGTCAGTTTCTGCGAGTTGTAATTGCCTGATAGTATCATGTAGTCGGTTGAGTTGAAGTACCATCATCCGGTTGATCTGGATGTTTGTGTCGCGCAGCTGTGAAATGATCTGGGCATCCAGGGCAACGAGGGAATCCATCGCTATGTCTTCGTCAAAAAATCTGTACACGAGTGGAAAGCTGAGCTGAATTGAAAAAGCCGAGCTGCAAGTACATCAAGGTAGAATCGAGATGGTCTTCACGTTCAAATTCTATAAAAGGAACACAGAAATAGCATCAAAAAGCAACAAGACCGAATAAATCGCATAAGTGCACTGAGAATACGAATTAGACGGAAAGTCATGGATGATCTGTACACAGCACTGGCGATGTGTCTGTTGTCGCAAGTTTGTTGTATATGACGTGTGTTGACTTGTGTTGAAACAACATGAGCTCCGCTGGCAATCGATCTTGTTTTGCTGCACTTGTGGAAGAGGGGTGTAGTGTTATGCAGTGGGTTGGAGTCTATTGCTCACAACTGCTGAAACGACAAAATGAAATAAGCCAATATGGAAATATGTACGAATTGACAATAAAATACAATACAAAGGCATCAATAGTTCTGGATGTTCTTCAGCACCAAGTAGTCGTGGGAAGCTCTGGTTGGATGACCATAGACTGCTGTTCTGTATTCTATGTCTCTTTGTCTGTTGGAGCTGGAGATTCGGTAGTCATCGTACTGGCATCTTTTGTGGCTGGAGGAGCTTCCGCTGCTTGTTGGGTTGCTTTGTGAGGTGATGATGCTTCCGCTTCTGGACTGTCGGTCTGTTGAGGTGTGTAAAGAATTCGCAAGACTTGCCATCGACCTTTGCAATCAAAAGGTGTTTTGTTGAGTGCTTTTGCTATGTACTTCCAACTGGGGCGAGCTCGCTTGTTGAGTTTGAAGGCCGCCAGTTTCTCATCTTCACTGGGTTCCCATCCTCCATTGTCAGGATAGTGTGGTGAGTCCGTAAGGATGTGTGCTGGTTTGGATGGTGGTACTGGTGATGCAGGTGGTATTGGTGTAGGAAGTGGTGGAATCGGTGATGTTTGTGGAGGCGAATTGGGCGAGCTGGTGAGAGAAATCGTTGTGATTGGTGGTGTAGGCTGTTTCTGGAGGTCTGTATTGTTCTTGTGTCGATGAGTCGCTTTGGACTTGTGGTGGTGTGGTGAAAGCTGATGTGGTGAAGTGGGCGTGTGTGAGGGAGAAGGTTCTGGTTTGCACTCCATGAAAGGTTTGCCTGTGGTGGGAGGTGGACTGCGGCTGCGTGATGGAGACGGCTGTGGTTGCGGTGGTGGAGGAGTGTGTCTGGTTGGTCTTTGGGAAGAAGGTGGAGTGGTAATGAGTGGGTGATGTGCATGTTGTGGTGGTTGTGGTGTAAATGGTGGAAGGTTTTGAAAAGTGGTGGCAATAGAGGTGGCTGCTTGAAGCTGTGCTAGAAGGAGTCGATGTGCAAATGCTGTGTCCAAAGGTGAAGTCATCGTCGTGTGACTCGTCGTAGAGCAAATATAGCGCGGGTGGTTGTCAGGGATCGAACTCAATATAATACAAAATGGCTGCGGGGCAGAATGCAATGCAGGAAAATCTTACGACTCTCGTCGAAATGCTTGCGACTCTCTTCGAATTGCTTAATATCAACCAGGAATGTTGACATGTTGCAAGTCTGGAAAATTGGAAAACAGTGACCGTGAAGAAGAACATCATGTTGGCGGCATCAATCTGTACAGGAATGAGATATTGGAAGAAAAGGAAGTTGACATCGAAGTGTTAGAAAAACCAAAATCAAAATCAAAGTCAACATCAGACAAGCCGGCTGAGATTGTTTGAGGCTGGGTCGTCATCCAAGATGTGGGGTGAAAAACGAACCTCGTGAGCTGAATGGGTTGAATTAAATGAAACTGAGCGGTGGCTTTGCATCGCTTTTCCAGGCTATCCCTTCAATTCTGGAATGTTTGGGATGGGCCACCCAGCATTTTCCTGGGGTGTATTTTACAATCCCTTCTCCTCTGAGCAGCAAGTCGTTCGCTGCGGATTCGCCACCATGAGTGACTTTCTGGCCGTGTCCATAGGCTTTGATCGTCAGGATGAGGCCGCTACGGTTCTTGGCCATATTTGAAGCATTGAAGAGGACGCGTGCAGCTTCAGCAGCATCATGGGGCTCTTAGTTCGACAGTTCGAACGCCTGACAAAAATAGCCCACGTTGTGATCATCATGTAGAATGGATCGCACGATTTCTCCTGCTTCAAGTATTGAAATGATGTTGCCCTCCTCGCTAACGTGTGCCGCAAAAATGTGCTTGATAGGTGGTATGTTCAGCGCCTCTCTCCGTGTAGGAGGAAGAATCGGGGCATCGCCCCTGCTCGCTAATGTGGGGATTGTGAGTAGTAGGAAGGAATAATGTTCCTCTTTGTTGGTGTCGTCGCTCCATTTTGTGTGTGTGAGAAGTTGTAGGTCGGTAAAGTGGGTGCTATTGAGATGAGCTGCACTAAGTACCTTGGCTACGTAGGAGATCATGGGTTCATTTTTGACATCAAGTGCTTGTGCGTAGCGGTTGAGCCATTGGAAGACATCCAATTGTGCTGGATCAGTGGGTGGTTGGAATTTTGGAGGAGGCAAATTGTGAGGTCGACGCTGTACTGGAACTGCAGGTAATGGTGGTGGTGGTGGTGGTGTAAAAGTCTGTTTGATGGAATGTTTGGGTGTGAAGTGTGGGTTGGGTTTGAGTGTAATGCTGGAAGTACGGTGAGTTGCCTCTGGAGTGTGTTTTGCAGTGGTAGCGGTATTGATATTTTGTTTGGAAGTGTGAGCATTGTCTTGGGTGATTGCTGGTGATGGTGATGTTTGTCTATCCGCAGGCTTGGATTGTGGTTGAGAACTAGCCACGGATTGTGTGGCGGAGCTTCGACGTCGTGGTAGTGGAGAGCGTGTAGTGCGTAGTGAGCGAGTGCGGCTCCTGGATCTGGAAGTAGCTTGTGATGGTGCAATGGAGGGAACAGCTGGAAAGGCTGAATAGCGGTGATGTTCAGGTGTACGTGGTGGTGAGCGATCTGGGTCGCGCCAAATACCTCTTGTAGTGCTGAGTGTGGGTGCAATGGATGGTGTGGGCTTGGTAGTGCGTGGTATGTGGTGTGGTGGCGGAGGCTGTGCGGGTGTGGTGATGGATGCTGAAGCTGGTTGAGGAGCCGCTGGTGGGGGTGTTGAAGTGTGAGGTGGTGGTGGTGGAGTTGGTGTGGCCAGCTGTTGTGAAGTGATTGTTGCTGGATCAGGTGCTCGTGCTTGTGGTAAATCAGGTGCTTGTGGTGGTGGTGGTTGAAGTGATGGTGCGGCTGGGGTTTGATTTGTCGTGTGCGGGGATGGATGTAGTTGATGTGATAGCTGTGGTTGATGTGGTGATTGAGGTTGAGATTGAAGTGGCAAAGTGGGATGTGTGTGAGCTTGGGATTGTGGTGGTTGTATTGTGAGATGTGGATGTTGTTGTACAAATTGAGTAGTGTCAAAAGGAGCCGTGGGTTGTACTGGAAAATGTGCCTGGAATTGATGTGGTTGGATGTATTGTGCATGAGGTGGAGGTGGAGTGGGCAATGGGTAGTGATGTGAGGTTGGGTGTTGTGGTGGAATCGGTGGCATTGTTGGAAATGGTTGTGGTGAAGCCTGTGGTGGATATTGAATCCAATGGGGTTGTGTAGGTTGTGGTTGTTGATGAATGTGTGGCGGCAGAGAATAGGGCCACGGATACGTCATGGCTGCTCGGCAAGTCAAAGACAGTGAGAATATGTATGTATGTATGAAAATAAATAAATAGAGGTCCGTCAGGTCGAAAAAGTTGTGAAGTGTATTGACTGACCGCAATTAGACTCTGGAAAAGTGAACTGTGGAAAATTGAATTAAAACTTGGAAAGTTAAAAGGATTTGAAAGGAATGGACTTCCGGGTGAAACATTTTCAGTTAACTCTGCAGTGTGATTCAGAAAGGATTTCAGTGAACTCTGCAGTAATCTTCACGTGTGCGGGGTGAGACGATTCAAGCTGATTTCGAGCAAGCAAGATTCAGTCAAAGGGACTTCAGAGAAGATTCAGGAAACTTACTCCTTCGGTGAGGAGTGATCAGGTTCTTGCGGTAACGGCGCCCCGTAGGGATCACACAGCTCACCACAGTGGGAAGAAGCTGCGAAAACACACTTGAGAAGGTTGCTCCGTGGAGCGTGATTTCAGGTAGCTTCGCGGTGTGCATTAGCCCTTTACATTTAGTTACAAGCATTAGCCCTTTATCGCAAAATCAACGTATGAGACAGCGTTGAACTGACTTAGAAGCATCAATGAGTGAAGATTAAAAATTGCAGGTACAAGATACTGCGTCCAGTATCTCTTCCAACCGAACACCATAGCTTTGTTAGCACGGCTAGGTGAACGGCCGCCGTGCCCCCTGCTACTGTACAGTGGTGGAAAAAGTCGTAGGGTAGGTTAGAACGAGAACTAGGGTAGTGTCCTTGGAAACAGGAGTGGACACACACACACACACACACACACCAGCTGCCGCTGCGTGCACCGCCAGGCTGACCTGCTGGCCAGAGCATGGTTTCTTCATCGATCCTGATGGCCACTGCCCACTGGTTCCAACCATGAAGGATGGAGGAGTCAGGAAGGAAGCAAAAGTCAAGCCATCGCTGGACAGCGAAAGTCAAGCCGAAGCATGAACCTTGCAAGCACTTTCACGGCTTGATGCATTCTGGCCTCCAATGCGCAAAGGGGGTTGGCACTGGCTTTCATCAGTGTCATCGTGTGCCATCCCCAAACGCTTGGCAATCTCCTCCGCTGTGGTGGTGTTGCTTTTGGCTTTCACCTCCATCATCATTGTCACAGTAATGGTAAGACATAGATTTGGTCCTCACGGCGGAGCTTCGTTGAAATTCACAAATCGGCAGAGTTCCTGCCATCAAGGTCGATACACTGCCATTCCTTAGGCCAATGATCTTTAGTTTCAACCTGAAATGCTGATGCCACCTGCACAGTGTCGACTTCCAACAATCGCCGGTGTTGCAGAATTGCGGTCTTCATGACCTGCCTGACCAATGTTCACCACCATCCTATCAGCTGCCGTGCTTTTCGTGACCCAAAAGAAAAAAGCAATAATCCTTTCTAAAAGCACATTGCCACATTGCACCTCATATATGAGATCTTAAATCCCAGTGTAGTTCATCCCAAACTAGAGAGCCATAGTAAACCCTTCGAAGAAGCCAGGACAACAGCTTGCTGAGCTCGCTGACCACCGAGCTCCCGCACGGAGGCCTTTGACACAGTTCTCCACCATCAGGCAAAGGCCTCGATGGACAAGTGGGTCCATGTGGTTCCCGCGGACGGGATGAAAAACTAATTAATGCTCCTAGTGGCGATGCCAGGAGCCCCGTTCGTAGCGTCCTTGCTCCTAGTAGTAAGGCCAGGAGCCCCTAGTAGCTTCTTGGTACCAGTAGTAATTCATGCTATTGAATGCAGAAATTGCAGGGATTTCATCAGTTACTCAAGAATTTTGATGGAAGAAAGGAGAATGGATGAGCATAGGACCACAGCTTCCAGGATGGCGCCAGACTTCGACATATGTAATATATTATTAAATGAGCATTGAGTCCATGAAAAGGAGGCAAGGAATTTGACGATCTTTTACGATGCAACGGGTCAACACCGGGCATCAAGATAGACCCCGAACGGGGTCCAGCTTGGTCGGACCTCCGCGTTTCAGAGATGAAGTGGCATGGTGCTTGCAGGGACGTGACCCACTCGATGAACTGGCTGAACCCACACGGCGGTCTCAGATGACCATCTTCGCAATCTTCAACATCGTTTGACATGGCGAATTGTGTGGAGAATTTTGTGTGATCAAGAGTGCTTCTACCGATCCTTGAAGCTAAAAATGACTTGAAGAGGTGGAATGAGGCTGGGGGATGAATCTCCCATGTCTGCCTCCTCCTGAGGCCACTTCCGACGCTCAGACTGCGTGGAAGCTGTCTGGGCGCCCCATGCGGAAGTGGTCTTCATCCGGAACTGGCGCGAGCGAGAGAGAGAGGGGGAGAGAGGGGGAGGTGCCATGGAGGAGTGGGTCTCTGACTTTCACTTTGGTCAAGTCGGATGGAGCAGGATGTGATTTTAACTGAGGGGTGGATCGGATGGATCGGACTAATGATCTTCTATCCTTGCCTTGCAACTGAGGATCAGGATGTATCAGGATCATCTTCTGTATCCTTGATTTCTGGAGTTGCACTCTCTTGAAGGTGAGTACTGTAGCTCCCAAGACCCAACCGCAAGGGTGGTAAACCCGAAGCGGAGCGACGCTCTATGCCGTGTTGGGGCCACCCGAAGTAAGGGATAAAATTTATAGTACTGCAATTAAATATGAAAAACATTGAAACGCTATGTACAAGTGCCTGAACAAGTGCTATTGAAGTACTAATATCATTGTATTCTCCAGATTCAACAAACCCTAAACATGAAGGACCCCTGAACTGGGAAAAAAAACGAGACCCTCAAAGTCCTGGCTGATCCTGCAACCAATGCCCAACCTGGAAAACCCTGCAGACGAGTCAGAAAAGAAACCGGGGTCTGACCCACTGGTTTAAGAAGAGGCAAACATCCATATCTGAACTGTTGATGATTAAGGCCCCTGGACATGTAAAACATGGTAAAACCCTTCCGCAAAGAAAAGGTATTTGTTTGATTCATCATAGATCATCCGATCGATCAGGTCCACCATTCCCCTGCTTTGATCGGTCTGGTCGGTCTCGACCAGGTCCCACGCCGCGGTGCGACGATGGGGACGACGGGGCCTATCTTCTTGGAGCCAGCCACTTGGACCTGCAGGTCGCATGGTCCGAAGAGGAGTCCTGGAGAAGACGGCGAGCAGCGGGGAGTCCGAGTGAGGTAGTTGGGAAGATTCTACATGGGGGAGTCCGAGCTCGAGATTTGAAGATATGTTTGTAAAGCTTTAAGATATTTTAAGTATCACATACAAGATATATGAGACATATACTTGAAGGTGAGGCCAGGTGAGGCACCTAGGACCTACGCAATTATCACTTGCCTCTGCTCAATTCTAATTCCAGGAGAAAAAGGCAAAGGACATGGCTTTTAATTATTTATTAGTCCACAACCCTGTGGTGTATGCTGCCGAAATGTTCTTGCGGGTGACAAGGAAACCAAAGGAAGCTCTATTGAAGAGATATCATTCTGGGGAGGGTGTGAGATAAGGATAAGGATTTGCTAATGCATGTGAAGATCTCATCCACCTACTAATCAGTGATGGACCAATTCGAGCGCATGCTGGCTACACAGCGAGACCTTTCCACTTGTCATGGCAGAGGAAGCGGCAGGCACATGAATGCAAACATCGAAACCTGGCAGGCCAAGCTCACGCAAGTTGCTTGGCAAGGTCACACCTTCCAAGCTCTGGTCACATTCGTTGCCGAAGGTCAAAGCTTGCAAGCTGCTTGGCAAGGTCACACCTTCCAAGCTCTGGTTAAACTCGTTGCCGAAGGTCAAAGTCTGCAAACTGCTTGGAAATGTGACACCTTCCAAGCTCTGGTTAAACTTGTAGCCGAAGGTCAAAGTCTGCAAGCTGCTTGGCAATGTGACACCTTTCAAGCTCCGGTTGAAATTGTAGCCAAAGGTCAAAGTCTGCAGGCTGCGTGGTAAGGTCACACCTTCCAAGCTCTGGTTAAATTTGAAGCCGAAGGTCAAAGTCTGCAGGCTGCTTGGCAAGGTCACACCTTCCAAGCT
>CAXAMN010021806.1:2151462-2176580 GCA_963970005.1 Durusdinium trenchii | reverse complement strand
TGGCAAAATGACACCTTCCAAGCTCCGGTTAAACTTGTAGCCGAAGGTCAAAGTCTGCAAGCTGCTTGGCAATGTGACACCTTTCAAGCTCCGGTTGAAACTGTAGCCAAAGGTCAAAGTCTGCAGGCTGCGTGGCAAGGTGACACCTAACAAGCTCTGGTTGATGTCCCGCGGAAGGTCAAAGAGGCGATTGCATCTGCCTCCGTCATTGTCGCTTGCGTGCGATCTCTGGTCATCCAGAAAAGAAGGAACCCAATTGCTGCCTCCAGTGCGCAAACCTGTCGAACGACATATGAAATTTCTCGTCCGCACCCTTCTTTCTGCAAAAGCTTGGATGAGTCCTCCAAAATTTGGCCGCCTGCAAAAAGAACAAGCTTTCCACCAGCTCTCATGCCGTTTCTTTCTGCGATGATCTTGGAGAGGTCGTCCACCTAGCCAAAATGAGTGGAAATCAGGAGTCCAATCCAGTCTCATGAAAGAATTTGAGGCAAGCCGATGGTTGTTGCTACTTTGATCCAATCTAGTAGGGCTGGAGAAGTGCGAGTGTCGCCCCCCCTCTGCAAGGGTATACCGTTAGAATCTGTTGGACATAGGAGCCTCAGGGAGCCTCCCCTTCTTCGGATTCATCGGTTTTGTCGGGGATTTGAGAAATATCTTGGCAACTTGCCAAGCACGGGGAGACCTGGTGATGAGGTAGAATCTACATTCCAAAATTGGTCGAAGCAAATGGACATCCTTCAGCTTTTGTGATCTCTTGGCCGTCGAAGCCACGTTCGTCGTCTCATCCACTGGGAGCTGAAAGGTTGTGCCATCGAGGCCGTTGATGGTCCAAAGGTGCTGCGAATTCCGCCACGTGGAACAACGGAGTTGCCTTTCAGGGAGTCTACAGTGGGGTGGGCGGGAAAGAAGACATCGGCGGAAAAAAAAAACACATTGTATTCCATTCGCTTGTCTCAGACAGCCCATTCCAAAGCCCGAAAACCCATGGAGAACACATGTCAAGACGCTACTAGGTGGAGGCCATCGCTACTAGTAACAATAATTTTCTACATTTCAAGACAATTGTTTTTTGTAGTTCCGACTTTCTGAGATTTTTTGCTGCGACAGTTTCGGCGACAATTTCCGCCACGAAGAACGAAACCATGAAGATCGGTCCCCAAATGATCCTCTTAGAATCCTGTCGCGATCCCGCATCCTGTGTCTGTGTTTGTTCATTTTTCAATCAAGCTATTGAGTTACATCCGCTTCCTATCAAATACCAGAACCAGACTATACAGACCTCGTTGTAAGCTTTTCGTGGCAGATCCGGCCGATCCTAGAACTAGTTTGTAGACCTACAAGCAATTGGTTGTCAACTCTTGATGAACACCAAAGTGCTAGCTGAATCTCACCAAAGAAACCTTTCAAAACATCCAGCACTTTCGCTGAAGAAAGAGGAGCAAAACCAAACGCAAGGCATGCTCCACCAAAGCCAACATTCAAGATTTTCTAAATGGTCAATCCTCATGGACAGTGGTGAACCTTCCCTCTGATGCACCCTCCTTCACCCAAATTTGTTTCTCCTCCAAATTGTTCACCATACAACTCCAAGCTGCTTCTCTGCCCTGCGCAGCGGCCGTTCCACGCGCTCCAGGTCCTCTGCGATAAACGTCCGCACCGCGTCTTCGCAGGCAGCATCGTCGGGCAGCGCAGCGCTGCATGTGTCGCCCATGCGCGTCGAAGGCGGAGGCAAAATGGCACTGAGAGGGTACGCTGTTGACCCACAATCCATCAGTTGATTGAAGTGTGAGAGTAGATCGAGAATCATTTGTGAATTTGTCCTGCAATATTTATGTTAGTTCATACCACTTATGTCTTCCATCAAAAACCAACCATGATGGACACTCGCAAAATCGACATCTCCCATGTGGTGAGGTGATGTTTGGGACACATCCAAGTCATACCTCTTCAGGGAGGCCGCCCCCGACGGGTGTCCTAATTTTCGTGTGGCAGGGGGGGCGCCCACACGACCTCTACCTCGGCCGGGGCCCTCGGGGGGGGGAGCACGACTACTACTACTTCCTCGTAGCACAGAACCCTTCCTTCTCAAATGCCTCGTAAGGCAAGAACCGTAGCGGTTAGTGTCTGAACACCAAAGCAATTATAGCGCCATGGGCGGGGGCTGCCCACACCCCAACCCCCCCCGCGCCACGAAATCTGCATGGGGGTCATGGTCTGCCCCCCGTTCCCCTCTACAGGCTCAAGGAGCAAAAAGTGATCTACACCGAATCGTTAGACCCATCCCAGTTCTCCTCGATCACGTTGCAGCTCTGTCTGCTCGGCACGCGCGCAAATGACACGCAATTCCTCGCAGTGGGGCATGGTGAACCGAAGGTTCTAGCATACCAAGACCATCCATCTATGGAGTTCAAATGAATTCAGGGTCATCAATGGGGTCAATGTATATGATTGTATATGCAACTATTCAATCTTCGTGAATGGTCTATGTTCATGTTGTCAATGGTCAACAAAGACCGGTCCAAGCCGTAGAAACGTCTAGGGTTTCTGTTGACGTCTTTTGTTTGGCCGGCCTGCCCCCCTCCCTGCTTCATTGAGTAGGCGCCTACTTATTTGAGTGAGGGAGTAAGCTCAGCTACTAGCTACTTAAGCTACTAGAATGGGACGCAGGATAGCTCACGCTAATGATTTGGCTCCTAGATTTTTAGGGAAACTTAACTTATTGATGACGTATCTGGATCTGCTCTTGGCAAGTTTTTACAAACGGACGGAGACCCATCCCAAAGCCCACAACTAAGCTAAGGTGTTCAATGTCAGGCAGTTGACTGTCGACAAAGTCGATCAAAAGGGCAGTCAAAAGGGCCTCAGTCGGGTCAACTGTCTTGAACAAGAAGCTACTAGGGGCTCCTGGCCGTACTACTAGGAGCAAGGACGCTATTAGGGGCTCCTGGCATCGCTGCTAGGAGCATTCTTACTGCTAGGAACAAGAAGCTACTAGAGGCTCCTGGCCTTACCAGAGGCCCTACGAAGGGAGCGATCGGACGCTACGAACGTAGCTCCTGGCCTTACGAACGGAGCAAGAAGAATAAGCAGGAGGTGATTCTCGTTGTTTTCTGATTCAACAGTCACGGTGCTGAGGATTGTGATCAACCAATTTTGGTAGCGGGACGTGTGAAAAGTCGTGATGTTCACGCCACGACCTCCAAAAATTAAAGTGGAGGGCTCTTAAGCAGTGTTTCTCAGAAAATGAACTGTCCTTGGCATTTAGAGAGTTTTTAATGCTTTTATGGTTTTTTGAGCTCGTCCTTCTCTACTCGGTCCTGCAGCTGCAGTTCGACATGCCACAGCTGCTGGGTGCGCTGCAGCATCTGCAGCGGTAAGGAATCCTCAGTATCAAAGCACCAAGCCGTTTGGAAGGCTTGGGTCATACTCTCCCAAGAACTAACATGGAAGTAGAAAACCCCTTGTTTTCAGAGAACATTGGTCTTTCAAGGGGTCATGCACCCACTGGGTCAGATCTCTTCCTGGGGGGAATACTCCAGCAATCTCTAGTCTATATATATCAATGTATGCAAACATATTCCATGGACCAGGAATAGAGATCAGAGTTTAGGATACTAAATTCCAGTATGTGAGACTGTGAGACCTGTACAGGGGATATCGCAGGTCATGTTGAAGGAACATGGAGAATGAATGACAATGAGACCCTGCCCGAAGTGAATTTTTCTATGTCTTTGCCAAGTGAGCAAGCAACCGGTCCTTGATTCAATTCAGGATGGAAATTGGTGCTCTTGTCTTGAAGCAGGTTCCAAAGTGAAATGTTTGCATATGGTACCAGGAGACCGACCGGTTGACCTACCTGAGAGGTCAAGCTACATTGCGTTGAGACTCCAGGTTTTGACCCATCGCCAATGATGGTGGACGGACCAGTTTCTTGTTGCGAGTCATCCAAGAGGCCATCTGTGCTGCCATGACCACACCCAAGTTCCATGGTCTGGCCTTCGAGAACAAACCCGGCAGCAACGCAAAAAGGCACCGCAGACGTTGTGGATGACACGTAATCCCCTGTAGTGAACACAAGCAGGTTCTACCTGGGCCCCTTAAGGGGTGTCTAATAATAGCTCCTTAGAGGTGATTCGGGGTGTCCATTAACCACCCTAAACCGGGGGGGCCCTGGTATTGGTAAGGCTTATACACTTGCTTGTCTGCAAAATTACCCAGTCGGTTCCCCCCATCCCGTGGATGCGGAAGAAGATGGCTATTTTTATTCCCAAGGTTGCCCAAAGTCAGCTTTTTTGAGGACCACAAGCACCAAACACTGGTACTATTCCGAAACCTCTTTGAGGAGCGAGAGTTGTCCGCCACTACGAATAGGTGCAAAGAAAAGCAAGCTTAAGAGTGACTAAAGAAATAATATACTGTATATATAAATATATATATATACACATACACCTCGACCCTCCAACAGATGTTCCCTCGCGACAACTAAGTGTCCAGAAGCTACCTGTGGTCCGGGGCGAGATCTCAGCGCGCTGTGCTCGATCTGCACAACCAAGTTTATCCGCCGACCCCGTTCTAGCACCGAGAGCGTGAGCGTGAGCGGAACGGGGACGGCGTGCTCCTGAGAATGGTTCGGTATAGGTATAGCTGGGGCTTGTCCACCAACCAGCACTTTGCAAAAAACCGACAATTTTTTTACAATTTTTTGACACATTTTGGACATTGATCATGTTTGAAAAGGAGTGGGGACCGTCAGGTTTTTTTCGCGGTACAGGCGGTGTCCAGGTTGGGTCCCGGGTTCGACTCCCCCTGCGAACCCCCTGGATCCCGCGCGCGCGCACGCCCCCCCCCCCAGGCGAAGATAAGGCGTCAGGGGGCGCGGGCCTAGACCTGCCAACGGCTAAAATATTCTATATAGTACGATTGGGTTGTTGTATTAGCTTCTGATGCTTCAATAATGGAAAAAGTCATTCTTTGCCACGGCGTCGGCCATGGCCGATCCTTGAGCCAAGGCCTCTTTTTGCACCAGTGCCATGGTGTAACTGTGTCGCGCACCCCCGCACTCTTCCCTCGCGCGGTAGCCCCTTAAATCCGGGCGCCGGCCACGCGCCCGTGCCCTGCCCGGAGGGCCTTTGGTGGTAACGGAAGGTTATATACGCTCGCCACCCCTGCCGTCGACGTGTCATGAAAATGGGGGGACCCCGTCGTCACTTCCGGGTCACTGATGCCCCCGTAATTTACAGTGTTTCGTGTGTGTGAGGTATAAAAAACACTGTGTTGTACAGGGTTTATTGCGCATATCGAAGCGCGACGCGGCGTAGAGGGAGAAATGCCGAAATGTTGTGTTTTTCAAGGGTGGTGTCGGATATGCATGCGGCGCGGACAGGCATAATCGACATTTTGTGGGTGTCGGGCGCGCTCGAACATCAATGGCGGAACATGTGCTCCAAGATGGCCTGACAGAGGCCCTCCAGATCACCCTGCATATGGTGGGAACAGGTACACTACCTCGACCCTTGACCTAGACTCAGAGTTATTCGACGATGGGGTGAAAGGGGGCCGATTGCTCTGGCCAGGCCACCATATATTTAAAAAGCGTTGCCGTAGGTAGATGCGGTCGCCTGGCTCCCCTGGAAGGCTACTGGATAACTGGAAGTCACTGGATAACTGGAGTACGTTGTTCATCGGGAGGAAAACCAATCTCGATGGAAACGTGTGATCGCCAGGGCCAACATGCAATAGAACAGAATGCGTTGGAAGTGGGACGTTATGGCATGCAATTGACATCTTGGTTAATGCAGGTGGTCTCCAATATGCGCCTGGACTGCAAACAAGTGTGGAACGGCATTGCAAGATGCGCCCGTTGAGTCAATTGCAAGGCTGCCTGGAGCGTCCGAGCGTTCAGAATGCAACAAAGAGTTAGTGAGCTCAGAAGATTTGCACAAGCGTGAAAGAATATAGCTATCACACTGCACTCATTCCCCATTTGGCCTATACACAGCCGAAGATGCATGATGATTTTGAGAAATTGCGGAGCACAGGAAAATGTTCAGGCGGGACACAACAGCATTTCGATAATGCACAAAAATCCATGTTGAAGCCCCGCTATTGCAGGCGTTCAGGACCTCAACAAAGCCGTCCAGAAACACCCCAATTACTGAGACTCTCACCACAAACAACAAAAACTTTGGCAACAGTGGACTTCAGCAGTCAACACACTCTGTGGAGATTTTGGCAAAATGCTCCATGATCTTCGGCAGGTGACGCCAACACAACTCTCGACCATAGTGAATTTTGCAGCGGTTCAAGGGCTGAATACTTTACCAAGACAAGGGCAACTGTAGTTTTTGGAGAGAGAGCTCTGTGCAGTGTTTTCACGTAAGATCTCCTTTGCTCGGTTGTGTGAGGGAGAACATCCAGATACTTCGATCAATACTGACCCTTTTGTGACAATGTAATTTTGAAAGCAGAATGGCATGCATATTTGCAATTGACCCACACTGCAACTGTATCTAAGTGTGTCTAAGTGTGGATATCCATTTTCAGTGAAGAAATCCTGAGAAACTTCCTGTAGTAACAGGGTGTTCCTCCAGTAGTAACCCTGAGAAACCCTGAGAAACTTCCTGAGAAACCTCATTTCAGCGAAGAAATCCTGAGATGTTCCTCCAGTTCCAATCGGCGACCAGTTCGGCTGCTGCTCTCAGCTGCAGTTGGTGCTCTCTGCCGTCCGAGACTGGGTCGAGGCCGCGAGGCAGCATGCTTCAGTGGATGGACCTGATGTAGACTCCAGGCGCTTAAACTCCGTGAATTTTTGCAGATGAATGTTGGGCCGATTTGTTCGGGATCACCCTGAAGCTTGCGATAGTGGCATTGCTGGGCGGAGCATTGTTCATGATTGAGCATCCACGAATGCCACCGGAAGATGGATCAGTATCCATTTGGAGACTTGAGCTTCTCAAGTTGTTGACCACTCTCCCACAAGTTTCATTGCATCATTTTTGGCTCTCGGACCAGTTTGCCTCGGAGTGGGCGAAGCCAAATCCGAGCTCTTGATGGATGACATGAGCCGAGTTGAGGGAGTTGATGGAGTTGAGGACATATGATGTTCCGGAGTTAAATCACGAACCAACTTCCGCGAATGACATCCATACAGAAGTACAGCACTGGTGCCTGGAAAACCTCAAAGTTGAAGGTGTACGGTTCCTTCATTTCTCGGACAGTCGAGTGCTTGCTGTTGAGTGTCGGTTCTGAAGATTACCTATAATGACTTCCTAGAAGGAATGGATGGCAATGTTGAAGCCCATTACAGAAAAACCCTCATCCCAGATTACCACCCCCTCCGGTCTAAGCGCACGAACAGAACAGCGGACGAACCACCTAGACCGCCTGCCTTGCTTTCAAAACCAAAAGCGGGTCTCGATGGTCGGACGGGCGGGCGCCTCTGCATCGTGCATCTGCAGAATGATTTCGATGTCTTGCACGGTGACCTTGACGCCTTGGACGAGCGAATGGCACGAGTTTGACTGGTGAACAAGAAGCTACGAACGGAGCATTTCGGGCATCGCTACTAGGAGCAAGGACGCTACTAGGGGCTCCTAGCTGGCCCTACTACTAGGAACAAGGTACATTCCACTACTTGAAGAAGCCATCCGGGATGTCAGGGGTGCATTTGAAAGGAAAGGATGCTCGTTGGCTCTATCAAGGGATTAAGATATTGCTCTTGGGTTCTAGCAACAGAAATGTAGCAGCTTGAATCCTCGGATCATTCTCGCAGCCGTGGGCAACACGCAGGTTGCTCTCGGCTGCTCTCGGGTGCAAGAGGCCAGGTCAAGAGGCCCATGGAAACAGTTAGGCCGCTAGGCCCCCTTGTTCCGTCATATCTTCCACATTGCGGCACGGTTCATTCATGAAAGGCTTCGCTTGGTTCATGATCGGTGTGGCACCGGCGTGCCACGACCGCGGGTGTCAACGACGGTGGCCTGGCGTCCCTGACGCCTGGATTTGATCGATATTTTTTGATACTGATCAAGCAGCAAGGATACCTTCTGAATCTTTGGAGGCAAGTGAATCCTACTTGGAGCATGATCGAGATGTATTTTGTGCATAAAACAATTCCTTTTATCTCATCCGGTTCATTGGTCTCTGACAAACAACTTGGATCCCATGATTGGGGAACATAGGCATTAAACAACTTCACTCTGCCCTCGGACGGAGAGAAGAAATATAAAGAAATCCACCAAAGGAAAACAACATACTTTGAGAGTGGTCTCAGTGGTATCTTTGTTTCGCTTTGAATGGTTGGAGAATGATGCAGGCCCCGAACTCCAGTGCAGATCCATCTTGGTCATCCTAACCCCTGACAAAGTGCCAGCTGTTCCAACCGAAAAAATGGCGGTCCCCGAGTGAACACAGCCCCGGAAGCAGGCACGCAGTGAACGCAGCCACCTCTCAGAAGCGAAGCAAGTGAAGATCGGTTGAGGTGCAACGCCAAGGGGGGGTTCCAACCACCCCCTTTTGTGTTGGGGTTCCAACCACCCGAAGCAGCGTGTCGTGTGTCGCACTCTGAGTCGAAGGACTACTGAGACATTTCATCAGCAAGGGCTGCCCTGCGAGATCACCAGGCAGCTCTGTAGCCCTCAGTGAGCGGCAACGAACCTTACCAACCTAAGTTGTGCCAACATGTTCCGTGGAAAGCTTTCCCCCAACATCCTAGATATCCACTTCTTTCACACACTTGGTCCTCTCGCTGCTGTCCTCGGTTAGCTTCTGATACCGCCCAGAGGAAATCCCCGCAAAATGCCGGCGAGGTGGACACGTTGATTCCAACTGCGCAAAAAATACAACATCCTAAGCAGGAGCTGCGCCAAAACGCGCGAACCTTCAACCTTCAACCCTCGAACTTGGAACATGTCAGACTCTTGTGCTCTTGGCCGGTCAGGCAATCCTCACACATGTGGCCTCTACACATCATCGACTCAGAAACCCGACAGGTTTTGGAAAAACCACACATCATCTGACTCACTAACATGGAACTGGATGGCATGGCCCCTTGGAAGACCTACGAAAAACGAATTGTCCACTTCCATGTTAGTTCCAGGGAGTGCAATTCACCAGTGAGTGGATATGAGTGGATGGTCCCCAACCACACCAAACCCCCCCGGCTCGCCACAGTGGAGCGAGTTGCCCAAGGGTTCGACTGTACTGTCAGGGAGGAGCGACAGTACAGACCACTCAAAACACATGGAGGTGCTGTATTTTGCAAATGAGTTGTTCAAATCTGTCTTCACAGTGTAATCGACATTTGAGGGTAGACCGAATTGGGTGAACCACGAGATAGACTACGTGGCTACTGCTTTTAGGTCAGCCGCAGAGTTCTCGGTGTAACTTCCAAGTGTTAGGCTGGAGGATCGTGGTTCAAATCACGACTCAAATTGTGATTTCAACTCCGTTCAAATTACAACTAGTTATATAGGCATTCACAAATCATTTGTTTTATGCAACCCAGTGGAACACGTTTTGAATCGATGTTTTTTGCTGCAATGGATATCGATCAATCGATCATATCACATCGTTACACTTTCCAACGCCTGCAGTGTTCTTCAAACAGCTGTGCCAAAACATGGACAGCTACGCCTGTGCGCTACCATCAATTTACCGCTCCGGCCACACCCGGCCAAGCCATCTCAGGCGGCTCAGTGGCGCTGCCCCACGCATCTCATCTGCAGTCTGGTCCTTGGACAACTGTCGGTTTCGCAATGTTTCACCGCATCTAAGTTACACAATTAACTTATATATATATATAAAACTACCGTACGATTGGATGAAACAAGTCCGATATTGTCCAAAACAAAAATTGCTTCAACTCCTTTTACAATACACCACACCATGCAGTTGTACAATTTATGCATGGAAAGTTGGCAGCTCAGTTCAATCGATGTTGCTTTTTCAATTTGGTGGTTTTTGTGATGTGTTTTTGACGTTTTCTTGCCAAAGGTGTGATATGTTTTGCACAAGTACTTCCAAAAATTACTCCTGCTGTGAGCTGGCTGTGCGCGTGGTGGAGACAGGTGCTGGTGCTGGTGCTGCCGGTGCTGGCGCTGGTCCTGTGAGCTGGCTGCGCGTGAGGTGGAGACAGATTGCTGGTGCTGGTGCCGGGTGCCAGTGCGGGTGCTGTGAACTGGCTGTGCACGTGGTAGTGGACTGGTGCTGGTGCCGGGCGCCGGTGCTTTTTGTGCTCGTTGTGTGCGTGGTGCAGATTGGGTGCTGGTGCCGGGTGCTGGCGCTGGCTGTGCGCGTAGTGGAGACACGCCACGCTGTATTGCGTGTAAAAATTGGAGCTGCTGCCAATGCAGGGTGCAGCCCAGAAAAATCTTTTGCATGCTTTTGCTATCTGTGGTCTATGCTCCCGCACCGGCGCCCGGCACCCAGCACCAGCACCAGCAACCTGTCTCCACCACGTGCACAGCCAGCTCACAGCACCAGCGCCCGGCACCACCAGCGGCACCCGGCACCCAGCACCAGCAACCTGTTTCCACCACGTGCACAACAGCACCAGCACCGGCCCCAGCACCAGCACACCAGCTCACAGCACCAGCACCGGCACCCAGCACCAGCACCAGCAACCCTCTCCACCACGTGCACAGCCAGCTCACAGCCAGCTCACAGCACCAGCACCAGCACCCGGCACCACCAGCACCAGCACCGGCGCCCGGCGCCCAGCACCAGCAACCTGTCTCCACCACGCGCGCAGCCAGCTCACAGCACCAGCGTGCACAGCCAGCTCACAGCACCAGCACCGGCACCCGGCACCAGCACCAGCAACCTGTCTCGAAAGCGCGCACGGGCAACTCATGTTATTTGAAGTAAGAACCCCATAGCTTCGCTATCTGGGGAAAAATGTCAAAAAAGTGGGAGAATTTCAGATTTAGACACAGTGACATAAATCCCAAACATCCATAACAAAAAACATGCAGTAATCTGTAAACTAAATTGACACACCCACCGCATCGTTAACATGATTTTGTTTGCCACCAGGGGCGTGCGGAAGTCACTTTTGCTATCCGTTGGGACTGAGCCCGGCTGTACCCAACTTGTTGAAGCCCCCCCACAACAACAATACAGTGATTGGGGCTCTGATGTGAAGCTGTGACTGAAGACCACCCGTCCACCTCATTCCAGTCTTTGACTTGAGCCTAGCATCCAAGTCCTTCAGCCGACAGCGCAGCGCGAAACGCGCAGCCGATATCTGGAGCTGCAGGCCGCTCAAGCTGAGTTCCACCTTCCCGACGCTGCAAGCACTGGGCGGTGCTGACGGCGAGTGACTAGGCAACTTAAGTCACTGTTACTCTGCACCTTGCTGGCTCTCTGGTACACTATCACAAAGGTCCTTAATAAAGGCGCTGGTGGGATCATGGATCAGATAAGACAGGCTTGAAGAGTATGAAGCCGATACAAGCCTATTTTAGATCACTTGCATTCGAAGCAACCACTGAAACGCGTTGCGCGTGAAGCTTTCCACCGATGTAAGGCTCTCAAGGTCGGACCTTACACACTGCAGCTGCAGCCTAAGCGGCTCTCAAGGGCACCAACAGGAAGTTGTCAAGTCAGGCTCAGCCGCTGAAGGGCTGGAAGCTGGTTTACAGGCGCTGTCAATGCTTCAACGCATGTAACGCGGCCAGAGCTCATGTCATGCAGCGGAAGAATCGCCGGTGGCCACAGGTGGTCAAGCTTGACAATTTTCGCAAGTGCTGGGAGATTCGGGAAAGTGACATCCACTTCAGGATGTAAGCATGTAATTGAGGAGGCTCAAATCCTAAATGTTCTAAAGTATATATATATATATACAGTTCTTTGTTGTATATGTCAGTCATTTGCAACTGGGTCAACCGTGCATCTTGCCATCTGCCCCGTGCACGGGTCAAAAATTGTCAAAGTGTGTGTTTTGTTTCTTTTGTTCAGCACTGATTCCGGCAACTAGAGGGGAGGGCAGTTCCACTAGTCAAAGCTACGCAGTTCCTGGCGCCACCTGAATCTACGAACAACTAGAACCAGAATAGAACCTGAGATGGCGGGAGTCACCCAGTGTCGGAAGAATGGCGGTTCAGGATTTCGTCCATTAACACTACAGTATGGATGGACTTGATTACTGCATATTGCTGCTTGACTGGTGTGTGTGTGTGGTTTACCTCCATGGCTACAATCCAAGCTCGCTCCCTTCAGAACATCAGAGTGGGCTTCAGGCTTTAATCGTTGGGGCATCAAAAGCGCTCCGCAAATATCCGCAGAGTAGGACTTCCAGTAGAACTCAGCTATCTGGCGTTCGTCCCAAAGAAGCAGCAGGGCGCTGGCCACCATCCACAGCCCACAGGTGTTTGTCTGGGCCCCTCTCTTCTGGAACAGAAACGTGGAGGTGTGAGACATGTGGATCGTCCGCACCTCATTAAGATCGTTCAAACATTGGAGCCGAGTCGTGCGGTTGCTGGCGAAGCCGGGGCTTGCCGCTAAGTACTGAAAATCCTGCCGAAAACGCGCCCCGAAAACACGTTGGAACTCCCAAAAGGACAAGTGTTGGGTCTGGAAACCATGTCCATATACATTATATGTCTTTGCTTCCTCAACATTGTCACTAAAACGAGCTGCGTGAGTTGATCTTCCCACAAATCTTCGAGAACTGGCAAGCAAATCATTGCTTCATCAGTTTCCCATGATTCAAACTCTTCCATACCCATGACTTGATATGCTTCATTCACTTGTCGACATGTCACTGATTTAGTTCGATTTCGTCGAGACATTGAGGCCAGGGCATAGACACCCCCGAGTCACCTGTAAGTGGTTACGGGGTCCTGGTATGTACTTTCACTCCACATTTTGCATTGGGAACCTATTTGGATTTGGATTGATTCGGATCCGCATCAAATCGTCAGAGGCCTCTATATTTGGGTTGCTCACACGCAACAATGCAAGAAAAATCCCAGCAACTGTCAAAGGGGCTGACCATCTGCAATCCAAAATGATCCCTCGCGAGATCTATCCCTGCGCATTCCGCATCTTTGCAGGCTTCCAGTTCGAACATAGATTCCATAGACAGAACTCGAATCCCGCATATTATCTCAAATTCTCTCTGAACTAATTGGGTGCTAGAATGCACCACCAGTCTGTCCAGCGAAGTAAGTATATACGCCATAGTTCTCGCACCTCCTCTAAGCAAGCACGATCAATTTGGAAGGGCACGAAGATCCCCAGGTTCTCGAGCACACGCTCCTGCAGTTGTTCAGATATTTGTTCGGGCACATGTGGTGCGGGCGTCAAACGAAGTACTGTAAATACTTTGAAGTAAAGTTCTGAACAGCTCCCCACGTAGTGTCAAATGTCAGGTGTTGTGGTTATGCGTCCTTCACATAGTGCAGAGATGTGCCAAACCTGGGCCCTAAAGGCTCTATACTGTCTATACTATAGAATGGTTCCTTCGCAGTATACTTGCAGTATACTTATCGTATCGTAATATGCCAAATTCAACGCCAACCCTAAGTTTCTCACCCCAACAAAAAAACAAGACTCCACCAATCCACAATCCACCTTGTCCCCCAATGTTCGTGTTGAAGTTCAGTCGAAGCGTCTGGGAGATGTGAAGCAACTTGTGGCTTGTGGAGCTTTAAGAAAGCAAGTGCCCCAGTCTCACAATTGTATACCTCAACAGAACTACACCGGCAATGGACCCCAGAAAGCGGGTGCATAGGTTTAAAGGACACGCCACCGACGGCTGTCACCGCAGCAGCAACATCAGCCCCGCCCACCAATATGCACAACATCTAATCTATCAGCTGAGTGCCACGCTTTGCCCAACACTGCAAGATCGGCAAGGACCAGCCAAAGCTGCCCAGACGACAATATGATCATCACAGTACAACACGTTGCCACACACAAAATGACAGCGTGTTACCCCTGGCATGACATGATGTCATCCCTGGCATGACATGATGATACCCCTGGCATGACATGATGATACCCCTGGCATGACATGATGTCATCCCTGGCGTGGCATGATGCCATCCCTGGCATGACATGATGTCATCCCAGCATCTGCACCAGCACGGCAGCAGCACCCGCAAAGCGAAAACGCCGATCCGAGAAGTTACAGCAAAACCCCTATAGCCTGCAGCTATCTCAAAAAATCTGGTCTGAACCCTATAGGCCCACTATCACTATCTCAGTTTCGTTAAATCAACATCTGTTCAACTCGATTCCCCCACCAACTTCCCGACAAAAACTGGCGGAAAGAGCAGAAACTTACCGTATCCGCCCGAGTTATGCTTTGGAACCTGCTCCGCTCCGGCTCCAGCTTCCGGCGTTGCCTGCGTTCGGCTCCGGCTCCTGCAGCTCCAGGCGTTCCAGCCGGGCCGAGACGCCCAAGACGGACAAGGCCAGCAGGTCCTCGTAGGGCAAATCCTCGACAGATGCGGCGGGGGGATGGAGGTTTTTCCCGGGAGGTGGTTATGTCAGGGGAGGCAGCGGAGTTCTCTTGGGGGGGGGTCCATGGATTCACGGTACTCCACCATGACCCTCCACCGCTGCTGGGCCTTGACCAGCAATGGAGCATGTTTCTCCAAAAGATTCACGAAGCGCTGCTTCAGCGCGGCATTTCCCATCTTCTTCCCATGTGCGGCACGGCGCTGAGGGGATGCAACAGGCGAGCGAGAAAACCGGAGCAGGCTGGGGTTGGGTATGGCTGTCTGGGGTAGGTTGGGTGTCATGGGTGGGGTATTGGCTGGGGTGCAGTGGCAAGTGTGCTGTGAAACTGTTTAGCTTTATGGGGTGTGGTGAGCAAATGGTCTCAAAGTAGTGGATGTAGTGCTTGGTGTGCCAGGCTGCACCAATTGGCATAGGCATCCACTGTCTGCAGATGATCAAATGGAGCTCGGGTGTGTGAAGATGAGGAGATCTGGTGTTGAAACACCTCCTACCTGGGCCCAGCTAAACATGCCCCATCCTTGGGCCAGGCCCCCCAAAAAATACTCTCAAGCTGCGCCGCGGCGACGGCCCGGGCAAAGATCCAAGCACGGCAAACAGTTGTGATCCAAGATCAGATCTACTTTTTATCAACACAGGCAACCCTGGCAGGCTACCTGTACTGATGTTTACCATGGTTTACCTTGAATGATGACCAAAAAAGGATTCCTTTGTATTTCAGGTGCATGGTGCAGGTGATCCTGGAAAGTCTCCCCGCCATCGGGGCCCATCGGATGAGACACCGGCTTCAAGCTGCTGAAACAAGGCAACCATCGCCTGGTGGTGCAGACTACCCACAGTTGGCTGTTGGTCATGGTACCACAACACTTTGGTTGACCTGTACTTGCGGAGACAGAGGCGCTTCCCAGGATACCTTGCTTGACCTACAGGCGGAACTTGCGCAATCCAGACGCTTCCCAAAGGTCCTTCACCATTGGTACCCGGGATTTTGGGTATGTATCCGCTGGAAGGTTGACCTACATCCATGTTGGTTGACCTACCTAGAAGAACATCCGCTACATGATGGACTGGTCGATGTCCAGGTGACCACGACTGGCCACTCCAGACCGTGGCTTAGTCGAGAAACAACACGTGGCTTCGGATTGCAACTCCTGAGCTGGTACTTTGTGTTATACTCGTGCCTGTAGTTGCTGAAAGCCCACCAAGAATTGCCAGCAAGAATTGCTTCATAAAGCACGCGAAAGCATAGCCCTGCTCTGACCCTCGGTGCAGTGCCATTTTGCTGTGGCTTTTCTCGGTCACGCAGGAAACCCTGGTTGATTGCACAGTTCATCTTCAGATCCATTCTTGCATGGTTGCTTCTTCATACCCTAAGAATCATTGGACCCTCCATCATACCCTAAGAATCCTTGGACCCTCCATAGCAAAAGTAACACCCTCCATAGTAGTTCCATTGGTTCGGGCCCGGATTCTTAGGGTATTACAAATCTCTGTCCTTTTCCAAGAACCTATACCTACCCCCACCGGCGGACTGTTCTTCTATGTTCTTCTCTTCTCGCAGAAGGTGATTCGTCGCGTTGTTGTCTGCTTCGTCAGAAGTTCAATTTCACGTTGTCCGCCCTCACAGCCACCTGCGACGAGGCAGCAACATCCCGACTTACGCAGACACCCAGGGGGTTGTTCTATCCCTGTATTACCCCAAGAATCATGGACCCCAAAGGTGAAGGTTTTGAGGGCCCCAACCTCTGCTATGCAGAGTCAAAACCCTCCATAGGAAGGTCCAATGATGGTTGGGCTAGGACTGGACAGATCCGTTATTGAGCCGTACTGTACTATCTTGTTCACCTCGGCAATCACATCAACAACATGGAGGCGAAGTCATGGTTCATCGCAAAAGACACAAGAACTTTTGTGAAGACGTCTCGTCGATTCGCTTCAACACTGTCCCTAGGGCTCCAAGTACCTTCTGAGAAGGTGCTTGGGGTGGGTTTGCAGGGTAGGTACTTCTATTTCAATCCGTTCCAAATATTTGCCATTTCATCTGAAACAACAATCTTTGGGTGGTTGGATGTGGTTGGTGGTCTAAAATAGAGATCACCTCAGGGTCTAAGCAATTCATATGTAAATACCTTTCGTTCATCACCGACCCCGGAATTCCAGCGTGTCGGTCGGCGGCCCTGCGTCCCGGTTTCAGGTCCCAAGCCCATGGCCAGATGAAACGGCTTTCGCCAGCAATGACTCCACACGAAATTGGATCGAAATGGTATGAACAGTTCCATCTTCTCTATGCAGCACTGCTTTGATTCCAAACCAATGTTGTTCTTTTGACATCTTCCTTATGTACTATGTGACTGGTGACCGGTGTCGCCCTGCCATCGGACCGCGCTCAGCATCCAACTCGATCCCCATCGGACAGCAAGACGATGACACGGCCCTGTCGGAGCAATTGGCGGAGCGATTGACAGCACCAACCCATCTCCAAAGTCCAAAGTCTACCGCCCCCCAAGGGGTTGTCAGACAGCCCTACTAGGTTTTGTTTCTGTTACTTGCCCTACTTAAGTATAGAAATCTGGTCTTTTCGGGTCACCTACAGTGTATTACAGACTCCAGACCGGTTTATATACATCTGGTGGACTCCTGGTCAAACAGATCGACCAGTCAGGCTATGTGGCGCAGCTGGAGTGTCACTGCCGTAAACAGCTCTTACCCTAAGAAGCTAAGCTCGAACTCAGCTGGCTTCAGGCTCTTCAGGGTCTGTGCCCCTTTCTTTGGGCGGTCAGACCGCTATGGATCCCTCCAAGGGTTCTTACGAAAAGACATGACAAGACCTTGGACCTTGCGGATTCACCGTCTTCCCATTTCCCAAGTCTATCAAAGGAACACACACACCATGGGACCTCCAACACTTGACCTACGTGGACACCTGAAATCCACCACCCCAATTCAGGTCACTATGCATCCTTCGTCGATACATTTTCCGCAAAGCATCGCCGCATCGCTGCTTTGGCAATGCGGCACTGGCATGGAGCGCTCACTGGGGAGTCAGTGTCAAAAAGTGAGGCTTTTCTGGTCCCCAAAATTGATAGCAATGTCCACCGCATGTTGCGAGGAGATTTGCTCTGGGATCTTCTGGCTACTTTGCAGTCACGACTTTGCATGGGAGGAGGATTCACGAGTTGAGCATGTCGGAAATTCCTTCCAAGGCCCAGGAGGCCAACAAAAGACTGAACGTCTTTGACACTGCCCTTTGCTGGTCATCGGAAACGACATGACAGCCGATCAGCTGCTGCTTCGGAGCATCTGGGCAAAAACAGGCAGCACTGTTCGTGAAGCGAACAAATCTATTCAGCATATCATAGTAATCTCCGGTTTTTGCCGGCTTGGCTCTGCGTCTTTGTGAGGATTCTCAGGATGGCCCAAATCAACATGCATCCATGAAATATTCCTACCACCCAATCACAACCAGCCAGAGCCCTGATTTAGTGACAAAACTTTGGTGGCTGAGTCTCTTCATGATGTTATTCGTGCAGGTCTGGGATCGAGTGGGCCTTCAGCTTCGACCTGTGACTTGGAGACAAAATGCTGTCCAGGAACTATAGGAAAAACAACACAGTTTGGGGCTTCAAATGGGAAGCACAGCATCCAATCCGCAAAACCTTTGTTTACCACCTCCAAATCTACTCTGAACATGGCCATGGAAAGTCGCCGCTGGATCTGCGGGGATCCGTATCTGGGCGGATCTTAGGTGGTAAGGCATCCCCCTCAACCGTTTTGTGTTCCAAAAAAGCTGGTTTTTTGTATCCATTTCATCCAATAGCATAGCACAGCACTCATGCGTTCCACCCTAAGGAAAAAAAACAAACACCCGAACGAGCTTTGAAAGTTCCTCAAAAAGAGTGCTTTTTAAAGTGTCAAAACTCTCCAACATGTGTACATTGGACAGTCCAACATTTTGACTTGCCTCTGCAAGTGACATCCTTGGATCTTACCTCTGCTCCGGACGGTTATCAAAGATTTCAATGCGGTTCGAAGCTCCGCCTACTACAGCAGCGGAAGACGCCGATCAGACGAGCTTCCACAGAAAGAGACTGGGGAGTTCCTGGATGATATTTGGAGAATCTTGAATCAGTGACTGTGCTTGATTAATGACCCTGCCCGAAACTATCTACTAAGCATTTTGGCCTATATTGCTTCTCAGAATGAAACAGTTGTCCTTCTTGCCATGTGAACGGTTCTGCAGCTTTGCACAGAAAGAGACTCTCACCCTGTCCCTGCATGATACCACCTTTTTCAACATCTGGGGATTGCTCAAATGTTCAAACAGGTGATTCGGTCATTGAGTCATTGAGTCATTCTCGGGGGTGTGGCAAGCCACCCGCATGTGCAGTCTATCTATCGACACATGGTTCCAAACATCTTCCCTGGCGGCCCGCCAAGGCTCGGCAGGAACTCCCCTCAGAATCATCGCCCACAACTCCTTAAGTGACACCTGTCGCAAGGCCGAGCTGCTCCATCTGGCAGAAGTTCTCCAACGAATCTACCAGCACCCGACTCTACAGGTCTCCTGTCTCCTCAATGAGGGCTGTGGCTTGAGAAGACCAACCACGTATATAGTTTAACGCTCTCCCAAAAAAAAGAACGTGAACCTATATAATGCTTGCCACCTACAAACAGGTGAATCATCATGAGCGATTTCTCCCGGACAAACATCCCAAGCATCAAACAGCATCATCTTCCAATAATATGTCATAGAGTCATAAATATATCTAATGTAATTGAGAGACTCCTTGTGCTTCTTGAATACCGGACGCTCTCTTGAAACACCAAACCTGTGTCCAGTCATGTCCAGGCTCTGAATATGTAAGCCCCACCTCCAGCTTGGTAGCTGCAACTGCCAAATCTTGGCCTTGGCTCGGGGTCCACGCGGTCCTCTCCAAGAGGTCTGTGGTCGGAGATGGGTCCGAACCCCCAAGTTCCGTCCGGTTGAACAGGGGCCCTGCAGCTGAAGGGCACTCCCTCAGTTCATCCTCCCATCCTCCAGACTTGGGGTCCACCAAGGAGGGTGACCTGGATCCGCCACCGGTGACGCTCACGTCCCTAGACCGTCGGCGAGCGAGTCGAGTCGTGGAGTCGTGGCTCGGCACCGGTCTTCGGACGCGGTCTCGGGCCGAACATGGTCGAAGGGTTCACCAGCATCTTCCGTCGGTCCTGACGGAAGGGTCTCCACCTACAAGGCAGTCACCAAAAGATCTGACGGAGTGAAGACACGGAAGGTGGTAGTCATGAATAGACATATGTAGACTATTGATGACGGTTGGTTACTTAAACAATATAAACATACGTATCATAGGTATGGAGAGGTGGTATTATTTTATACATGTATAAATGTAAAAAAAATCACATCTTCCAACTGCTTCCATGTCAAAGACCTGGACCAAAAATCATGTTCACCTGCACATCATGCGCTGCGCGGCACTTCATCAGTGCTCATCCTCGTGCGGCGGCCCGTCAGGCCCCCGACAGGGCGGTGGGTCACGGCAAACAAGCGGCCGCCGGGCAAACCTGGGAACTGAAGGAATCCTCCACCAACTTGGATAGAATCTATGTGTAACCCCTCCAAGTGGCATGTGCATATGCTTTATCAGCCGGGCCCTGGGTGCTCACTGAAGCTGTGTAACCCAACCAACATCTTCTGGGTGATCTTACTGTGTATCCGAGGATTTGTCCAATTATTGGAGGTTGGGTGGTGATCACTAAAGAGTGTGGGACATGTCTTCTACCAGGAGCTTGTAATCTTCTTATGTCAAACTTCTCAGATTGAACCCACTGTTGAGCCATGGGTCGAAAACAGGAACACCGGCCTGTACCCAAACCATCTATGTATGGCACCTTTTCCTACATGGGGGTGGTTTCAGGGATCAATGTAGGTAAATATGCCAGTCCCATGGATGGTCTGGGGTATTGCTTCGCAGTAGGATGTAGCTTCGGGCATTTGGGGTAGAACATGTCCATTCAATCTTCCTGTAGAACAACCTTGGGTGGAAAACTATGCTGTCCACATACTGTCCACTGAGGCAACCGCTCGCAATGCCACTCCAGGTCACATTTTCCTGCCGAATGGTTGATCGTCGCATCCACGATATCCGGTGTGAAGGATTGGGTGTGAACGATCATCGGAGACACGCTCTCATCGGATGCATGATGATGCATGACGTGGACTGTGGACCTTCTGTTTTTGGACCTGAAGTCATGTCATAGCACCTTTGGAACCGCGGGCAGAGGTCTAACAAAGTCGGAAATCGACATCACCGTTCTTCCCCCCGCTTTTGCGAAACCAATGTCGACTGCCATTTTTCCGGTGCAGCGCTGCAACCAAGAGCCCGAACCATGGAACGTGCTCCCGAAGCCGTGCCAGCATGAACCCATGACCCACAGTGTGCCAGCATGAAAACTGGTCAGCACGACAGCCCAAACGTATAGAACATGTCAGCGTGTCATGGCGTGTCTATACACGTCCCCATGAAAGCATCATATACAACACTCCATCATAAGACCCAGCATATCGGCATGACAACACCTCAGCATGTCAGCATGACAACAAGCAAAGACAGCACGTCAGCATTACAGCATGTTTGCAAGTTAGCATGACAGTGGCAAAAGGTAGCGCGCATCATGCGAGCACGGTAGCCCGCCGGAACGACAACATGTGACACCATGCCAGCATGATGACCGTTTCAGCACTGCGCCATATCCGCAAAATTGCTGCGAAGCTTAGTCCAGAACTCCGGCGTGTGCACCGGGAACTTGTTTGGAAGTCCCTGCGGAATTGGAAGTCCCGAACATGCTCCGGAACCCGCTTCGGAACCTGCTGGGAATCCTGCTTGCTCCAGAACTTGCTCCGGAACCTGCTACCTGCTCCTGCTCCGAAGTCTTCGCTATGGCTGAAGAACCCTAAGATCCCCTGAGCTTCACTGTTGGGAAAGAAACGTGTTGTGATTTCAAACTCGCAGTGGTCAGTGACAGCAAGCTGTCAAAACACTCGTCACTCATATTCTCATCATCAGCTCATTCAAAACTAATCTTCTCATCGAATCGACACGTCGTTGACTCGCTCCTGCTTGACAGCGGAGGAAATCGAAACATATGTGGAAGAAATCCGTACACTCCAAATCCATCATGAGACAGGATTGACACGGTCAGAGTCTTGTTCGGAAACTAAAAGGTTGTCTTCGGAAACTTTAAGGTTTTCTTCGGAAACTAATCTTCGGAAACTCTACAGTTTTCTTCAAGAAATAATGTTCGGAAACTACGAAGAGTCGAAGAGCAACATCCAACCTGCACGAAAAAGTTTCTGGAGATCGCAAAATAGACATGTATATACCGTAGCCGTCACAAGGTACGTCAATAACCCCGCCAACCCCCCCACCCACCTACAGTATTGTAAAAGTTCTGAAGAATACTTTGAAAAGCATGCAAAGTTTCTGAAGATCGCAAAATAGTTTCTGAAGATCGCAAAAAGTAGTTTCTGATGAATAGTTTCTGAAGAGTAGTTGCGGAAGTGTACCAAATAGTTGCGGAAGACAAGTTTCAGAAGAATGGAGAGTTGCAGAATAGGACTTTGCTCGGCGGATTGCCGCATGACACCAAACCTTAAGACATTGTCATCCCAGGAAACCAAAGGAAAAAGACACACACAGTCTCGTTTCAAAAAGAAACCATCCTGCCCAATGTGCATCAACATGCATCAGAATTGGAACAGCATCTAAGAGTCTTTAATGGGTACTTGACTTCCCCGGGTCCCCCCGTTGTTCTTGCTTCTCATGGGAACTGAGCTGGGACACCCTGAGGCCGGGGTGTCCCACCCCCTCTCGTTCGTCCGTTGGAGTGACCCGCTGTTCTCCGCGCTCCGCGCTCCTCCGGAAGCCTGCGACGGCCCGGCGGGACGCGACGGACGCCGAGAACGAGCGTGAGAACGAACGGTGGAGAATGGGGGCCGGTTGGGGGATTGGGGGACCAAGCAGCCGAAGGGTTTAGGGTTCGGTTTATTGGGGAATTAAATCATTGGATGTTCTTGGATGAAAGGAGCATTGACACTGTGGGTTAGCAGGTTCACTTAGGATCCATTAGATAGATTGAATCTCATATTGTTGGAAGAAAGCCTGCTACTTTGTGTCATGGCGCAAAAATCAGATCATGTGTCCCCCCCTACGCACATTTACAATCATTTACTAAACCGATGTCAAAACACCTCTCTTCTTTGCAAATCCAACCGACCTCCGAACGAGCACCGCTCCGACAGCGCTTCCCGGAGCGCCTCAAGCGCCGGAGCACCGCTCCTGACAACGTCACCGCACGGGTCCCCGGGGCTGGGACCTCGGTGACGCTGGTTGGTGGCTTAGTACTCAAACACGACCTGGACCTGGGACTGGCAGGTCGTACAGATCAGGTGGGGCGATTGGGGTCAATGGCTAATCCGGATGCTATAGGCATCTATTCCATAGATGGATGGTGCGGGGTATGGTTCACTAGTAGATGTCCTATCTGTCGACTGTTGACCATCGAGCCATGATAGTACCGTGCCATCGAGCCGAATTGAAACTGTCATCCAAGCCCAAGCCCAGACACGACTAATGCGACTGCCATACGACTGCCGAGAGTTCCGGCCAGGGGTGGTGGGTTTGAGGGGTCCGTCCGGGGCGGCAGTCCTATGGCAGTCCCATGGAGTGTCTGGGTTATAGTGTTGGGATCTTGAAGTTCGTTGTGTTGTGTTTGGATGACAGATGAAGATAAATATGAGACGGAAAGAGAAAACGGCCACCGGTCATCGGTCCACCGGTCGTCAGGGACCTTAAAGCACATGACCTTTACTCGGTCACGAAACAGGTGGCTTTCCCACCTAATAAGGTCGGTTCACTTTTAAGAGTGCACCGATGGGTTTGGCCGTTTTGTTGGGAGGCAACCTGACAGGCCTGACCTTTCTGATCCAGAGGAGAATATGCTGACGATGCGTGACGTTCATGCTAAACACCTTGACGTTCACGGATTCGCGGGGAGAGACTTCTTTAGCTCCTTCTGAACATGTGGGCCTTCAATGGCTATGTTGAGCCGTGGAAACCATTAGCACGCCATGTTGCCGTCCATGTTTGCGGGAATTAGTGACACCAAGGACTGGTCATGGTCTCTAACTAGCTAGGGCCGCTGAAAAAAGAGATCGAACGAAGCAGTTGTGACGAACCTGTCTTGGCATAAGGTCCGGGAATCCAAGACCTATGAACATGGTCTTTAGAATATTCCCTTTGCTTCGCAGGTGTCAAAATTCGTCTTGGGACTTCTAGCGAAAACAGAGAAGTAGTCGTTTCAACCTACACTGAAGGTCACCTAAACGTGAAAGACACCGGCGCCCGGCCCTGGCCCAAAGACCTTTGTCCCTGTGAAATTCAGCAGTGCTCGGCTTCCCAGTGCCCGTGAATCTTCCCCTCGTCCTGGGTCTTCATCCAGGTCGAAGATCAAGAGTTCACGCTGCAGCAAGGCATAGAGGAGTTGCTCCTCCTGTTGCCGTGGCGTTTTCGACGCCAGCACGGAGGAAGCTGGGATCAGATCCAAACGAAGTGCCATGGAAAAGAGGAAACTGGACAAGGTTCCAAATGGTTCCTTAAGATATGGTCGTATCGCGTACCTGGACCATCTTGTCTGGGTGTGGAGATTAGTAAGTAGTGGCTAGGGTGACCCAAACAGGATGGTCCTGGTATATATACATATAAATAGGGTGTTACAATACTTGTTTGTACATTTATAGACTTATATACTATGCAGATATATAACAAATATACAGATTTAATGTATATTTATTAGCAGACCAGTGACCAGGGCCCCCTGGTAGGGGTGGGCTCGTGACCTCCATAGGAACCCCTGGCGTCCAGGGGTCCTGGGAGCTGAGGAGCGGCTAGCCATCGGAAATGGCAGCTGGAGAGTGGGCCACCCAAGGTGGGGGAGAACACATGTTCAAAGGGAAAGGAAAACGCACGACTAGGCTCAAACAGCATATTATTGTGTCTATTAACCACCCCTTTGAGGGGCCTTCTATATAAAATATACATGGACTCCTGAAAAGACTAGCCACCCCAATGTAAAAAGCCCATTGAATGGAAGGAGTGTCTGCCAAGGAAAACACTTTTCCCATGAGCAAAACATTAACAGCTCAATTCAGGTATCCGTTTATTGATTCAATTTTTAGTCGTTTAATTGGAAAATATTAGAAACTACTACTGGGGTGTTGTCACAACATGTTTTACCAAAGGAAGACTGTAGAATGTATTCCATGTTTTCCATGGCACTTATCTGCTGGTTGGCCATGCGACAATACATCAAAGTGCCTAATAGCATCAACAATAATGGGAGCTTTGTTTCGAAGCAGGGAAGCCCCACCACCATTTCTAAAACAAACCAAAGAACTTAAGCATGACCTGATATCCCCTTTTGACAAGCTCTACCTTTGGATGTCTTTGCTATTGGTGCTACCTCTATCAACTCTTAGTTCTTGCAATGCCGTGCAATGCCTACATTTCAGAAATGAAAGGAGCCTGATTCCACCAGGAAGTTACGCCGTGTAACAACCCGTGTTCAACGACAACGGTCCCACCCTCCAACCCTAAAAC
>CAXAMN010021806.1:2091737-2120557 GCA_963970005.1 Durusdinium trenchii | reverse complement strand
TCCAGAGTAACAATGATATGTTTTGCGCATTCTAAGTGATGGAACCCTGGAAAAAAGACAGAGAAGTTGCACACACGAAATGAACTACCCAACCCCAGTGTAGCTCCTTCAGCACAGCCTCATTCGAAGGCTGCTGTCCACTCTGCATAGTAGGTACTTCAACCTCCTCACCAAAAAGGTGCGGCAGAAACTCCAGAACCATGTACATATACACCATAGAGTCTCTCAATGTCTTTCTCTGTCTCATTCTAAGTGATGGACCCCTGGTAAAAACAGGGAAGTTAGACACCCGAAATGAACTAATGTCTTTCAATAGTCAAAGTCCAAAAGAGAGTCTATGTTCAAACCAAAAAGTTTTCTCCTCTTCAGCGGTCTTCTCTGGTTCAGGTTTGTCCAATGGAGGCAACAATCCACTCTCCTGGCACGGGTTCCAGAGTAACAAGGACATGTTTTGCGCATTCTAAGTGATGGAACCCTGGAAACAAAGGAACACAGTTGCATCCAGAAATGAACTACCAAACCCTAGTCTAGCTCCTTTAGCACAGCCTCATTCGAAAGGTGGTGTCCACTCTGCATAGTGGGTACGCCAATCTCCTCACCAAAAAGGTGCGGCAGAAACTCCAGAACCATGTACATTGTATATATATATACACACTATAGCGTGCACCTCTTTCCAAAAATCTCAATGTTTTTCTATCAAAAAATGTTCAAAAGAGAGTCTATGTTCAAATCCAAAATTGGCTCCTCTTCAGCGGTCTGCTCTGGTTCAGGTCTGTCCACTTCAATCTCCTCACCAAAAAGGTGTGGTTGACACTCCAGAACCATGTACATATATATATATATAACTGATAACCTGTCCATAAGGTTGAATGATTCACATTCGGAATGGTGTCCAATCTAAAATTTGCTCCTCATCAGCGGTCTGGTCTGGTTCAGGTCTATCCGACGGAGGCAACAGGAAGGTAGCAGTAGACTCTCCATTCTCCTGGCACGGGTTCCAGGGTAACAAGGATATGTTGTGCGCATTCTAAGTGATTGAACTCTGGAAAAGAATGAACAAAAGGAAGGAAGTTGCATACCCGAAATGAACTACCCAACCCCAGTGTAGCTCCTTCAGCACAGCCTCATTCAAAGGCTGCTGTCCACTCTGCATAGCAGGTGCTTCAATCTCCTCACCAAAAAGTTGTAGCAGAGTGCACCTATTTCCAAACCTCTCAGCTTCTTTATAATATATAACTTAACCTGTCCATCAGGCTGAATTTGTTCATTTCCGAATGGTGTCCAATCCAAAATTTGCTCCTCTTCAGCGGTTTGGTCTGGTTCAGGTCTATCTGACGGAGGCACTCGGACGGTAGCAGTAGGCTCTCCATTCTCCTGGCACGGGTTCCACAGTAACAAGGATAGGTTTTGCGCATTCTAAGTGATGGATCCCTGGTAAAAAATGAAAGGAAGTTGCACACCCGAAATGCCTGCTCTGGGTACAAGGGTATCATTATATACGGGACGATACTTAGAACGCCTGCAAAAGTGCAGCGATGCAACAATTATATAAAGGGCAGCCATGCAAGCACTGAAGGTTCATGCGCTGGCATTCTAAGTGTGAAAGGAATTCCTCTACCATGTGTATTCGGGCCTTGGGATTCAAGTGCTTCTGCCACCAATCAGGCTTGCTTCGCTTCCGCGGCTGTTGCTGCTGGTCCTTGGAACAGGTTTGAACCGTCCATATGTATATAATATATATATATATGAAAAAATGTTTTAGTATATATATGTGTGTGTTTATATATTCTATTGACGCACACACTGAACTTCAACTGAGCAAAGCAAGGATATTTCATGTCCTTCGGGTGTCACTTGACATGTAACCTGAAGCGCATTCTAACTAATTGGAGCCTTACACACCTTAAGTGTTTGATGCTGCACAAGTGTCCGGAATGGTCCATTGAAGCTCATCCGAAGCTCGTCCAACTGAAGCCTTGCTGCACGGATATATATATATATTGAAAAAATGAGTTGCATGTATAATCTTACTTCATGAGATTGGATGCTTGATGATGCTTGCAAGCAGCATGTGAAAGCAGTTGGTAGTCACCTTGCCCACGTTGTTTACGAGGACACAGGACATCAAAGTGCCCAAACTTCCTGGTACTTCCCTCTGCACAATCCTTCTGCCACGAGAACAACACATGTGCAACGCGGTCCGCCTGCTCAGGCCCAATCATGGAATCCCTAGAAATCCATGGGTACCAAGCCTCAACATGCTGGTAGATATCTTCGGCAATGGTCAAACGAACCCGAATGCCAAGGCAGGCAACAATCCACCGCAAATCAGGAATTTCAATGGATCCGTGTTTCTCCACCGAGTCAAGGTCTTCACAGGCATCTGGACAGGTGGTCGAAGCGCACTTACCTTCAACTCACATACACACACACTTGACAAAAAGAAAAGACAATGACGCGTGTACTAACCCAAAGCATCGACCAAATTCCCAAATGACTGGTGGTGGTGGGGAACTTTCTTTGGCCTACATATATATATATATATATAGTGGTTAAAATAATTGGTGACAAGGTACATGTGCTGATGCATAGGGACGCCGCTTCCACTTCTTCATGTTTGTTTTGACGCGCGTTGGTGGGGTACGATGCATCGTTCCTTGCAACAGAGGCTGCTAGATAGAATGCGTATCCGGCGTGTGTATATAACTGTATATATACACATAATACCTCAGGTAAGTATATACATATATGTATATATAGTGACATGATCGGACATCTCTTGACTTGCAAAAGAAGCAGTCCTTGGAATGAGCTTGAAGGATTCAATATCCTGGCTGGCCAAAATGGCTCGCCAAAAGCATTTCCCATCTCCCGCAACGCGGACCACATCAAAGGAAAACAGCGAGGACGTTGCTGGAGGTTCTGTAGGATTGCACTGGCCTATCGTAGCCTTGATCTCTTGCACCACGGATTGAACCAGCTGCCCATACATGCGATCCTGGTTGGACACGAGCAAATCATGCGCCCACACAATGTTCCCCAAGCCCCTTTCCTTCGAGTGATGGAACGTGGTTGAAACAGCAGCAACGCCATCCGTCTCAGCGCATGTCTCAAGATGTGTCCATTCCCCTGGAGCGTCAGGATCCACCTAGAAATTGCAACCCTCACACAAGAAACAGGTTTGATCAGTTCTTCATTATGGAAAAGCATGCATGTAAGCATATATACATATATATATATATACATATTATATCATATATACCATGCCTATCAAAACCATCCCGCAGTAAAAATTACTTGGCCAAACTCCACGTCACCATCACGCAAGCGGCAAGCGATGAGCCTTGGGCAAGCACAGAGGAAATCCCACCCAGGGCAATCTTGCGATGGTCCTCGTTGTTGGAATGCCCTGCAATGATTACTCCACAAATGGAAATCTCCTGTTTGGTACAAATGTCCTTCACCTTCTCATCTGCAAAGAGCTCACCAAAGCCATTCTTCCCCACCACGATGTTGTAAGAAACCACACCCTTTTTGCTTTCTTTGCCCAGAAGCACTCCTCCAATTCCAGGGGCACGGGTATGCCATGTTTGGAAACCAAGAAGAGCTGCTTTGCGCATAGAGATGCGTGAGGATGGCAAAGTGGGCCCACATGTCCTCTCTGATTCCAAGACACTCTTGGTGATGTCTTCACTGCTGGCAAGTGATAGGTCTGCAGTACTCGCAAGCACTTCAGAGAGATTTTGGCTACCACAGCCAGATGCGAGTTGGTTTGCTCGAACTGTAGCCTGAGCAGGAGCTTTGTCACTTAGAATGTGTGCTACACCCTGAAATGCTGGACAGTATGTGAATATAATACACATATATATATATATAATGTGTATATACATGTCTATACAGGGTAGAAAACTGGAGGTTGCCAGAATTGTTAAGAAACAGAGGCCTTTGCTGATGCCTTGCCCGCATTGTCCAAGCTCTTGTTGAATTTGCCAGCAACTTGAGCAACCTCCATTTTGTTGATCCACTGACAACACTCTGCCACGGATGCGAACCACTTCACGACTTTCTCATTGCTGCCAGTGGTAAATGTAGCAGTATACCTGCTGTCTTCAGGTGTGATGCTGCCACGTGGAGAAGGAGATGCAACTTTCGCTATGCTTGCCTCGACAAACTTCACTCCCTCCCTGGTGCAAAGTGTCTCCAAGTGAGACCTTTGATCTGCAAGCCTTGAGCCCTTCAGCTGAATTTCTTCAGCAGCTAGCCAGGACTTGCGCTCCTGCCAAGCCGTGGTGTCAGCAGGCTTTTGAACACTTAGAATGTTGCAATTCTAAGGCGTTTTGAAGAACTTTCAAGCTTCCAGCCTGCCCACGGTGAACATCGAATTTGAGCAACATGGTTTTGGCAGCTTTCTCATAAGCGCATGCCGCTTCCCTAGCTGCAAGAATGCTTCCATAGTTTGCTGCAGTGAATTTGCGAGTGTCGCTGCCAAATTTTACCCAGAACCTGAGCCAAAGCTTTTATGCACTACATACACTACATGTATATATATATATACATATATACTTCTAAAAAACAGCAAGGGCATCCCCCAATTCAAACCCCTGTCCAAAACGCAGCTGTTTATATATATATATATAGAGAAATAGCAAAAGACGGGAAAGTCCTGGGTGTACTACAGCACAAAATCATCCAGGAACCGCAAATACAATACAAGCGGCGATGTATTGTGTTGCTTCACCCCTGCTGGCAAAGGAACATCACTGGCAGGTGCCACTTTCTTGGTTGTTTTCTCTGCTGCCGCTGCCTCTGTGTCGCTAGCATCCCCCTCGCTTGGACAAGCACTTGGCGCGGGTAGGGGAGGTTCCTCACATCCTGCATGTTTGTTTGCTTGTGCTGGAACCACATGTACAAGTTTGCTGAAACAGTCCTTTTATAGATATATATACAGATACACATCTGGTCACCATCACCTGCCAAAACCTCAGGCATTCTATGTGTACAACATGTTGAAAATACACATCCAAAACATCCCTTCCTGGTGGTCTGCAAGCCAGCAGGCTTTGTGAGAGTTCCTCCATGGCTTTGTGATCCGTGAATTCAATGGGTGATTTAAGTGAGATGTGTCACCAGCACGAGCATTTCATTATATATATATAGTTACATATATATATAGGTATGATAATATATACGCAATATTTGGAGATTACAGGAATTCAACGGAATTCATGTGGATTTATATACTCTTTCAAAGCGGGTTTTGATGGCTTCATGCAACGTGCACTTGAAAGGCAGGCGAGGACGGCAATTGAGCAAAAGTACATGTCCAACAAAAGTTCCCAAAATGAACATGTTCATCTGTATTTTTCTATGCATTCTATCTGAACCATCTATGCAGCCTTATGCAAACTATTTCCAACCCAAGCAACATGTTTTTCTATAATTTAATGCCGGCATGTCCATTTTGTGTGGCATTCTATCTGAATCAAATGTAGAAAATTAGGGCGCCCTTCCAACATTATGCCTCAATACGCGGGCATTCTAACACTATGACACTAGGAAAACTTAGAATGGGGGGTCATTTTTGGGGGTTCCTAGTGTCAAACCTTTGCCTTGTAGATTTTTAAAACGGCATTCTATCTTCCAGTCCGACACTATATATAATATTATATAATACTTATGAAGAGTGTGAACGAAATAAAACATAGAATTTGCAACGTCTAAAGAGTTTTGGTCGGTCTGCCGTCCAACGGCCAGCCCAATGGGCCAGCCCATAAGAATTTCCCACATGCAGCCAGCTCTGCAGGGCCTTTTTTGGCACCCAGCCCGAAGATGTCCTTGAGGTCCGCATCTTCATCCACTTCTTCCTGGAACACAGGCGCCTCAGCTCATATGTCGAACTCATTCAGTAGAGGTCACTTCTGCCAGAACCTCCACCGCTGGGTGACCCCGTCAATAGCGATCCCACCCCATCCATGACACCAGTATAAGAAGAGACGGACAGGGGTCCAGGTTAACCCCAGGCACCGTGACTGGCCTTCGGAACCGACGCTCTGATCCGCCCAGGAACCGACGGTTGCCTCTCCCGAAAGCGACGGTCGACGGACCGCTCGCCAGGATGACATAAAGACAAGGAGGTCGATCGACATTGAGGGACGTGGAAAAGCTTGGAAAGGGAGACAACGAAAGGTGACCGTCCTCTCATACCGATCTCTGACAGCAAGAAAGGTGACCGTCATCCAGAATCGAGACCATGACATGGGTGACATGGGTGACATGGGTGACATAACCGATCAGATTCCTCCTCACGGCCGCCGTCCAGGTCCTCACCTCACAGGTGGAGATGTGAAGACGACCTTTATAACTGATCAACAGGGGCGAGGATCCAAATCAACAGGTTCCCAGCATCCAACCTCGATTTGCATCAGCATGGTATCCGTTGAATTGGGTTGAAGTATGCACTCATCCAGGATACTTAAGGTTAGACGGTTTGACTCAGGGCGAGATTTTGTATTATTTGGATTATTAAAGGAACAGGTCAATGAACTCCTGTGTTTTACACGACCGTCCAAAGTGCTGATATCAAATCTAGTACGTTGGACGCAGCTCTTAGGTTGGAGGCCATTGCTCCGCTACATGGGGTACTACAAACCCGACCCGCAAAACCAAGCTTCCATCGCTGGCTGGTAGCCACTGAAAGCAGCTGTCTGGTTTGCCCGGCTTGACACAAAGGGTGTCACTTCCACAGGAGAACGACGCGATGGGCCAATAGGTGCAAAGTGAAAAGGTCTTTCCTTGAAGTTGTCCTTGGAAACAAATGAACTGTGAAAAAATAAAGGCCAGTGAAGAAACACACTGGCCTTGTGTTGGTTCCACTGTCGGACAGGACGAAAGCTGATTTGCCCGCTTTGCTTGTAGAATCATGATGGTTGGAGCAAGTTCAGTTCTTCGTTCGCACCAAAGTGCCATGGTACCAGGAGTCACAAAGCGGTGCAAATTGGAGGATAGGGGTCCCTATTATTCACTCACTTAGAGACTACAAAAAAAAAATGTGTGACTCCTGGTATGAGTAACTACTATATGACCCCTTTCTGACTCCCTGGTATGAGTAGCTACTCTATATCTATATATATAATACAGTCCTCATCAGGTCCAGTTCTCACAGGGCTCTGCCCCCCAAGAATTCTGCTCCATGAGTTCTAGGAACAGTGTATTCCAACCTTTTAAAGGGTTTCGGTTTGTTTTGGTTTATTGTCCTTCTCCAGGGATTGAACTAATGTCAAACTCAATTTTCTCCCCATTTTACGACCATTATTGCCCACAACAAGACTTGCATTCAATGAACCTCGGGCCCAAACATCCTGAACCTGTGTGGCCAGAAGCAAACCCACAGGGTGCAACACGAAGATTTTCCCGGGACTTTGTTTTGCCCCGAAGTAGATGGAATTGAATCACCCGATTTTTTAAAATGCGGGTGATAAAACTGGGCGAAGAATCACTCAGTCCAACCCACTGAAAGCATCGATGGTACGCTTCAAGTCACTCCAGCTGCTTCATAAACACATGACCACAACTGAAGGAATCAGCCTACCAACGAACGTAAAGCAAACAAATGTTAGGCACAAAATGCTAGCAAACCCAACTAACACAAAACCCAAGCTGCAAACCAACACACGCGCGCACACAGACACACGTTCGAACACATGGCAGTTACCGGCTCTTCCGTCCGACTTTTGGAATCTCACTGCTGAGCCGTGGATTGGGGGAACCAAGAAGATTCACCCCAAGAACAAAGCCTCAAAAGTCACCCAGGCCCAGCGCCAAAGGCCCAGCTTCATAGACCTTACTGGGATCCACGATCTTCACCTGCGGCCGCCACCATTCGCGCGGCGAGCGCCCGCCCGCCGCCACGTCCACTTCTTCCAGCGTCTCGGCGCCCTGCCGGACGGGCGCAGCAAGGAGGAACGAGAGAGATGGGATCAACCACCCGTTAGAAAAACAAGTGCATATGATAGTACAAAAGCAGCATATGTTAATAGTACATAAGCCGTGCCCCCAAAAGGGTTTTAAGGCAAACAACTGTTTTTTTCTGGTTTCAGGTGTCTTCTGCTGAAAGAGGGAGTGTTCAATGTTCACCTGCTATCCATGAAACACCTCGTTTTGGAACCGGCCCTGTTGCCGCATCTCCTGGTGTTCGCGTGTGCGGCGACCGGTGCCTGCCCCGGTGGATACTGATTCAGCTCCTTCGGCCGAACAGCATCCACATCCACATGGTGCTCGTAGCAGAGACGCTGCTCACAGGGTGACAAAGCCAATTGCAAGGCCTTCTTCATAGGTAGCACCTAGGGCAAGGTGCACCCCGGAGAGAACGAGGTCAAAACAGTTTGTGATGTAAGATATTTAACAAAAACATAACAAAACTATAGTCACTAATTATACAATACTTTAAAAAATAGAAAACACTTTTTTAATCTTTTTTATATAGTATATTGAAAAACTCTGTGTGTCCGCAACCGTTTAAAACCGCTGCGATCGATATGGCCCTGACAGTGGGGAGGTTTTTGGAGGAGGCTTTGGATGGAAGCATGAAGTGGCAGATTCATGCGAAATAGAGTAGAAGCGTAACATGTTGAAGTGAGGCGGATGATTTTGCTGCTCAGGTGCAGCGTTTTGAGATCCTCAGTTGCCTTCGCTGTGACAGGGGGGGTTGGCGTTGGCAGGGTGGTCTGTTGGAGGTGGATGCCGCGGTGGCCTCGAAGCTGTGCCAAGTCTCAGCCAAAATTGATCAAGCTGTGCCAAGTCATTCCGAACATGTGGTGTGGTGCAAAATTTGCTGAAGACATCAAGATCTGATGTCGTCACTTGTCGTGGCAGGCGCAGTACTTTGTGCGTGTTGGCAGTGAAGTTGAATCTTCGTGCCAGGCGCAGGGAATCGTGAGGTTACGACGTTTGGTGGAGGTGAATGTCGCTGTGCCATTGGGATTGATGTGTCTGCGGCTGTGGTTTTGAGGGGCTGAGATTACGAAACTGCTTGCAGGGCTACGTGGTGTGTCGCTCTGATGAGACTTGCCGCTTCACTATTGAAGGAAGTCTCGTTTTGGAGACGTCAGTCTCGAGTGTCCCGCAAGAGTGTCCCACAAGAGAGTGCCCTACAAGGGTGTCCCACAACGCATTTTTCCACAAGAGTGTCAAACAATGGTTGGCAGGTTGTTTCGACTGCGTGTGTTCGTGGGCTCCATCTTGTTTTACTCACTCATGCAATTAATTCCAAGAGGGGAACTGGACAGTACAGTATGCTTGCTTTCATTACAAACTTCTTGTGTCACGAGGGATGGCAACCCAAGGTCCTAACAACTGTGACATGATCAACTCTAAACATCAGATTTACCGGAGATGTTCTATCCTGCAAAGAACTGAGGTTGCCGAGTGGCAATCTCGCTCAGGACATATCCAATAAAGCCGTCCTCAGATTTCACCAAAAGAGATCTAGATCACCTGAAAACCCCACGGCTGGCGCTTTGTTGCGCATTGTCCTGTATCCTAAATAGATATCTAAAGATCCACCGTCCTGCTGCATTGTTATCAGAGGTCAAGAAAAGAAGCGCCAAGATCCCTCAGAAGATGGACTCTTAACGCTTCCTTAGGATCTCAAATGACGCTCGTGGCCAGAAGTCGCACGAATAAACCGGCCGCTGTAGGGGCCAGGCATCTGGCAGCAAGCTCTCTTGCCATCGTTCCTTGGAGATGCTGCCGGAAGAAAACAAGAAGAATCGATCTGTAAAAGATCCGTTCAGTGAACCAGCATCTTTTGGATCCTTAAAGTAAAGCCCAAAGAAAGCACATAAACGCACATATGTAACATTGCTCAGCGTTCTCCCAGGTGTCTGTCAGAACGCCCTCCTTGAATATACCCGAGTCTTGCGGCCTCAACAAGCCTTCTGGCTCAAAGCGCAAGCAAAGGCCATTCCTCAGGAAGAGGATGCATGAAACTTGCTTGCTTCGTCAGTTCGGCTCGCTGTTCAGTGTTTGTTGGTTGGCCACCCTGCTGCTTGGTTGCTTACAATGGCATCCTGGGTAGGGGCAATGCAACCTTGGCCAGGTGCTTTTCTCCCTGGAAAAACCGCCAAGAGCGCAGGCACCGTGCTGTTCCTGCACCGAACACACGGTGGCAGCTCTTCATCCTCCGAGGGGCAAAGCTCCCTGGCGCACATTCACGATCCACCGAAGGTCGCCTTCGAGGCCGTAGCGCACGTGAACCCCGTCCGCCACACTGAAGTTGGGGCGTTGGAAGAACTCCTCGCCCAGTTCAGGAGGCGCCTCGGTTCGAAGCGAAAACCGAGGCGGTGAGAAGGCACGGGGGAGGTAGGTGGGGAGAGGAGAACGTGAGTGAAGGGCCATCCTTTTGGGTTAGGAAGAATGGAGTGGGAAAACGACTTATTAATTTGAATGGTGTGATCCAACAATGGCGCTCATCAAGAGAGAAATCTCATTCAGCAGTGGTGCCCAGCCGTGGTACCCCTTTCATGAGGATCAAAGGCCATCCCTGTTCAACCCCTCCGCATTGTCCCCACCTGCACAGGAACAAGCTTCCCTTGGTGCTCCATCTTCGCCGGCAGCCGCTTGGGACGCCCCAGGGGCCAGAGCGCAGCTAGGGTGCCGCGGCCATGGTGGACAGCCACTGCGAAGCCACAGGGGAACTTCACCTCAGAAATCAAGCGATCGATTCTGCCGAAACTCAAGGGCTTGAGTGCTGGGTTTGTGGGAGTTGAGGTGGAGGATACTGTATCAAGTAACGGTTAGAACACGCTCGAACATAGTTGAAGTTTGTGAGAAAATATGTAATTCCTTTTTGCTACTGTTCAGATTGTTTCATTTTGGTTCGCCTAAATGGGATTGGGTATTCTACAAGGATTCCATGCTTCACTTCATTCTGTTTTCAAACAACAAAAATCAACAAAACGGGTTTGGTGTACCTGCTTCGTCGGTTCTTCCTTTCGTCTAACAGAGAATGCTAGAAAGAAAACCAAATGGCATGACCCCAGCCTTCCAAGACATAAGGTGGCAATTCCTTAGTAAAACAAGGTTCACGGCTCTGTCGCCGCCTTAGTAAAACTCGGTTACTCATGTTGTTTGACCCTTTGCATGAGAGTTTGATCGAGTTTATAGCCCTCGCAGTGTTTTGCACCTAAAACAACCTTCGGTGTTTCACCATGCTTCAACTGATGGGTGCTTTGGCTCGTCCGATGGGATGGGCCCTCCGAGCTCTGTGGCATGGTTTTGGCACCCCGAGCTCAGTTGACCTTTGGAGATCGATCTTTCGATAAGAAGGTGCAATGAAGCAGGTGACAATGATCTGGCAGTTGACCATGGAAAAACCATGAAAAAGGGAGAAACAAAAGAAGAACAAGTATAGCGGACAAGGTCCATGTACCGCTGTGGGGCATCGGCTGCGGGATGTTTGACAAAGAAAACAGCTTTTGAAAAGGAGGAGTCGACCGGAAACGCACCAGCCTCTGGGGTCCTGGTCCAGCTACAAAGCGGTGCAGTGACCGAATCCATAGTTCTATCCCTCCTGGCTTTGACCAAGTACGACTCTTGCATCCAAAAAGAACCCAAGAACCCCCTGTGCTCGGATGAAACAAGATGAAACAAACTCACGTCGTGTGTCCTTTTGGTCAACTCGGAACAATCTCCATCTGGACAAATGCCCATTTGCCAAAGTTCTTGCCTCAAGGAGACCCTTTTCCAATCCCACGGAGTCGTCCAGGTGTTCGCTCCGATCTTGTAAAGAACTGAATGGTCCTTTCACTGATGCGAAAACACCGAACTCTCACCTCTTCGAACACCAAAAAGTATCCACAGCTTCACTCAGGACTCAGACTGGACAGGACCCTCGGCAGAAGTCGGCCGTTGGACTGCCACCATGGCTGGTGCCAAGGGCTTTTCGCCCCCCCAATACCATCGCTGGAAAATAAAGGTGTTCAGCTTTCTACACCTGTCCATGTTCAGTGGGGTGTCCCTAATTTCCAAAAAGGTGATCCGCTTTTCCTGGGTAGGGTTCCAAAACAAGCCAATGGTGGAGCCTATTCTGCACATTTGTGGACCCCCAAGCCCTGGAAATGTCAGGTTCTGCAAGATGGACCATGCATCAGTATAACAGAAATGGTGGTCCACAACACGATGAAATAGGTGCATTTGGTAATTAGTTTGGTTGATCTATTTCATTGCCTTTGGAATTCCTCATAAGGCGCTTGCATGATATCTCATCAATTCTGACTCCTTCAGTGTCCCAGGAAAGAAACTGTTAACCTTATACCGAACTTTACACCTTTTTGTTGTTCTTTGCGTGTTTAGTAGGGTGTCCCCCTCCAAAAAGGGCTTTTGCATACTTTTTGATCCATTCTTCCCACCCAAAAGCCCCTCCGTTGGATCCTTCATCCGCGACCCCGAATTCCTTCGACCGAGCTGCCACTGCATTGGAGTCCAACCTCGTAAAGCCCCGCACGCGCTGCGGAAACCGCTCCTCGTCCGCGGAAACCGCGCGGCGCGGTGGTGGGGCCACCGCGCCGCTCAGAAGAAAGTTGGGGCATTTGGGCTCCGAATCGAGGAAACGATTTGGCCCCAATGGCCAATGTGTCAAAAAATCAATTCAAAAATCGATCAAAATCGTAGATTTGAGGCATTCCGCCCACGTTACGTCGACGTCGGCCCCGTTGAAGCGCTGGTACATGTTCTGTCTATTCACGTCCGATGTTGGGGTCTAGTTCCGGTTCTCCGAGTGCCAACATGGAGTCAATGAGTCAACTTGGCGGTTTTCTTTTGGCGGTTTTGCCACTGCAAACGGAATTTGGAGGATGTTTCGTTGCACTGACCCCTAAGAGTTACTCGACCGCGGCGGGTCGGCCGAGAAAGACATCGGTGCGACTCGGCCCGGCGAAGTGAGGTACAACGACTCTGCGGACCAAGGATGAGGGAGATGAATCGCTTTCGTCCACGTTGTGGACTTGCGTTCCTGGAATGCCAAAAAAACCTTCAGTAGCAATCCATAACGTTGCGAAATAAGGCAAGGAATGGAAAACGCACACAACAAACCACAGCAAAGAATGTGGTCTTGTTGTTGCTGATTGTTTCGTGTGGACGCTCATAGGCTGTCGAAGCTGCGAGAATGCTCCCGAACGATTTTCAGCCGTCTCAACTGTCAAATCTCCAAACACTTATGTCCCGTCCTGCATTCTTTCCGGGCTAACTCTCGAAATGAGATAAACTCCAAGCACCGTCAAGGAAGAAGGACATCCCACATTCTATCCAAATAGAACTTTAGAAATCAGAGTCATTAAACTAAGACCTTCCAACATCTTTCAGTGGCCATCGGATGCACAAACGCGACGGATCGATCCCAAGATCGGCTCTGCCCAAGGCTCTGAGTCGGCCAGGCGCAAGATGTCTCTGCTTCGGTAAGAATGCTCCATGGCCGGAGTGGCGCAACGTGGCGGTGGAATGAATTGCCCAGAGTTGAAGACAAAGAACCAGAGCCATGGGCTTGGCATCCACATGCAACAATAATGTACATCTAGGTTTAAAAAAAAAAGAACATGAGAAGCCAGCTTCTTCCGTTCGTGACCTCAAACTGGAGTGCCGCTACGGTTAAGAAGAAACCGGTGCTACTTCACTATGTGCGTACAACAGGCCCTTTCACTCGGTGAACGGTTCAACCGGTCCACACGTTTCACCACACGTGACAACCACATCAGCTTGACCAAGCTGACCAAGTGAGCCCGGGTGCTACCCTCCTGGATCCTATTGGATACCTATTATTGGGTAAGCCAGTTCCAAGAAAGAGAAGGACACCTGGGACCCGCTTGGGGCTGTTCACAAACAGTCCTATCACTGCGAACATTTCAGGACAACTAAGCAGTTCGGAGTGCAGATCTAAACCCGAAATGTCCAAAAAGTACATGATCCGCTGGATGAACTCTGGCGATGGCTGGGTGACCAGTGGCTTTCAAGTTCGAGAAGAGGAACGCTGCACCGGCGTATTTTGTTGCGCTTTTTTTTTCTGTTGCTGTGTGTGTGCTTCACAAGAAGGAGCTGATTGTGCTGTGCAAACTGGATTCAACCATGGGCCCTGTACAGGCCAAGTGTCTCGATCTTTCACTTCAAGGATTCTGATGGCACATGGACTGCAATACTTGGTTTGGCACATGGACGGTAGCATGTCAGCCTTGCACACCCTCCCTTTAAATCCCTTTAGAGAAGTCTTCGAGCAAAAAGCGACAGCAAACGATGTTATAGTCAGGAACTAGTAAAGAATGGGGTGAAGGAAAGACTGTCGCTTAAAGAGAATAACAGGATCATGTGCATGGAAGCATTATGATTCTTGCACTCATGATGCAACCCAATATGTATTGTATTGTAGGTACCTGTGAGTCTCACCTAAACAATACCTATATACAGTACACACAATTACACATATACCTACAGTATATGTACATATACAAATCAACCCAAACATGGACATCTGTCAAAATCTAGCTTGCCAGGCTTCTCCCTTCCACATCTCTGCACTTTCCCCCTTTCCACGCACGAAACCGGAGCCGCCGACGTCACGCCCAGCTCGCGGCGAGCACGCACGCTTCGTCGATGCCGCGTGGGTCGAGGCATCATCTGGAGGGACCAAGTGGCTGGAAACGAGCCACCGCGAAGTCGGTCGTCAGCAGCAGGGAGTCCTTGTAGGTCGTCAGCGAATGCGATGGAGAGTTGCGATGCTGAGGTGATGCTGCGATGTGGAATCTGACAAGCCTGAGCTGACACCAACATACCTGGTCAAATCAGCCAAATCTGAGGCTCCACAATTTGCACATACTGGAGCTGGAGAATCTGGGCCTTTAGGAGTCTTGGAGGCTTTACTGAGAGAATTTGCCAGCGATCAGTCACAATATGAACATGCCAAAACCGTTCGCAGCGAAACTCTTGGAACCCAGCCATCCTCTCTTGTTGAGTGAACCCATGTGTCAAGAACACCATCAACCATTTGCGAAAGTACATTGATTAATCCCAATGCGTCAATATTGCTGGCAAACCGCCACTAGGATTCTCCATGCATTATTTGCACTGCTGCACGCGATGTGACAGGCAGGGTTGTGCTGTACCATACGCATTGGTTAAAGTGCATCAAATGGAAACTGACATCATTCCAATCGAAAAAGAGACACCCCAGAGTCCCGAAAGTCCCGAAACGGGGATGATATGATTGTTGATTAGTAAAACGCCTACTGATGTGTTCTGCATTACTTTACTGTTGGTCATGTTCCCTAATGTGGGCATCCCAATCAGCTCAAGGCAACGGGGCAATGGAATGGCTGGAAAGGGCGGCAGCACCACAAGCGCCCTCCGCAAAGCTAGTAACTAGACTTATGGTTCCTTTATGACTCCTTTGGTCCTTGGAAGAACATTATCCGAATACCAAACCGGCGGCAAACTCCACGTCGACGATTTCAAAACAGTGCATGGTGGATTGAGACTATAGATTATTGTTTAATATGGATTCCCCATCTCAAAAACCCCAGTGCACCAGTGCTATCGACCCCAGTGGCCCCAGTGCAGGACCTCGCCTCCTGAACTCCCGTGACGCCCGTCGGGTAGAAGAACCTCGGTCGGACCGACCGCTGCTTCGACCTCCGACGTCGATAGCGTGCTTCGAGCGAGCTCCCGGAATGCTTCGACGGAGTTGGCGTACTCGTGGATCGATCCTTCCAGACCTGCGGAACAGGTGCGCGTCGCAGTGCTGGAATCCGGCTTTTGGATGCTTTTGGTGCATCCGGCCTTGAGAGCTATCCTAGCCCAGCTTGACAACGCGAGTTGTCTCACAAGCAATTCAACATCTCACAGAACGGCCCGCAGCATGTCAACTCTGGCTGTTTTCATCGAAGTTTCTACTCCACCTTCCGTCCCTTCTTTGAGTGGAAGATGGTGGAAGCACATTTTCAAGCTCAGCTTCTCGCTTGGCGCATGGCATCGCGTGGCCGAGGCCAGACGCGTTGCACCCGCGCGTGGCCAGCTCTGAATCACGGAAGTGGGAGTTCACCAGCTGCTTGTTCGTCGGATGTTCGTCCTCCAAACACTTGAACTCGGGGGCCAGGCCAGGCCATCCTTCAGTATGATGATTGAAGGGAGTACGCGCAAATGGGAACAGGGGCGCTAAGCCGTCCAATCCGTGTGTTTGAACAAAGCACACGCTTTGGATGGCTTAGCATCCTGGAACAGCCCATCTCAAGCGATCCTTTTCCTGGCTGGCTGAGATGGGGAATTGACGAAGGAAGGCTTCGTCAATTCTCCATCTCAGCCTGTTTCCAGCTGCTTTTGGATCAACAAGTGGCAATTGGCTTGTTGTTGTCCTTGCTGCGGACTGGAGCCCCTAAGCCTATGTTCATCAACTTTAAAAAGCTTCCACTTCGGGCACATGGGCGCCCAATGCTCCCAGGTGAAGGCCAAACACTGCTCCCCGTGCTCCTCGCCGGATTCCCACGTGCCGGAGCCTATCGGTCGGGGTTGCAGCTCAGCTGCTCCCTAGCTGCTCCCTGAACGCCGTGAACATCCACAGGGGGTTCGGAAACTGACACTGAACACAAAAGTTCTCAAACCAAGTGCCAAATAACAAGTATCCACTGATATCCACTTATCTCATGCGCTTCTTCCAGTCAATGACCCCTGTTGGTGCTGTTGGTGACCTCTGGAATACACAGACCCTCTCGTCTTGACCTCGTCTTGATCCACTTCAGTTCATCCACGATTCGAACCGGACAGTTCATCCACCCGTCCATGTTCCTCCGAGCGACAGTGGCCAATGATCGATCTTCCTAAGAATCGGATCGACCGATCGACCGAGCGGTGCTCGTTCATCGGTTCGAGGTTCGAGGCCTTCGGTCGGTCGAAGACCGTGAAGCTCGCGGCAGCTAAGGCGGAAGTGGGTATAACAGTTATAACATGGTATAAGCAGTATATCATATCCCAGTACCAGCAATAGTGGACGATAGTGGCCAGGTGCCAGGCCTTAGTCTACTAATTAATAACTATATAATAGTGATAATATAGTGATACTGACTGTTATACAGGTACTGGGACAAACCCTAGAGATATACCTGGAGCTTCTAATGCCTTTGGGCCCGTTCATCAACGAAAAGGCTGAATGTTTTGCGCAGTTGGATGTTCTGCAGGTATTCGGTGGAAAAGGGTGCTTGAGATGTCATGAGTCCTGCTACCATGCTACATGGACCTGCAGACCAGACAAACCAGGATCAACATTTCCGTCACGAGCTATATTGCATTCACTTCCATTCCTATAGACACTTCAAGTGTTAAAGGTGTTAGCCTCAGAAACGGGCGTTCAAGACGTCGGGGGGGATGACTCACATTGGAAAAACACCCAGCAGGGCGGCAGGGCGGTGTGGATTTCTTGGCCCGATGGCCAGTGCTGAGCCCGGCGATCTGATCGTCTTTTGGAGAAAGTGAGCAACTCCCAAGATGCTAGATTGTTTGCACCCCCAGACACCTATACATGCCTATGGCTTGGGTCTATCTGACTTTTACCTGGGCCCTGGGTCTATGAGGTTGGTGGGAGGCCTTGTCCAAAGAAAGAGTGCTTTGCTAAACCTGACTGCTTACAGGATCGACCCAACGGGTTGGATCGACCCAACAACCATGGGTCATAGCACCGGGGACGGTAGGATCGAGTGAGGGACGTCACATGTAAAGAACCAAACGCAAATGACTGCCAAGAGAGGTTGAACAGCCTGAAAAAGCCCATCCCATATGTACCACAGAACAGGGTCCTAGTTCTGATCTCTCAACCTCTCTTGGTATGAATGAACCACATGGTATTTCTTGCAAAGTAACTGCAACATGTAACAGCTAATTTACACAGACGGCGCGGATACAAAGGTTTGGAGATTGGCACCCCGGAGAGATCGGCACTCCAAAAGTGACGAATTACAGGTTTTGACTCTTGACCCACAGCCACATTGGAGTGGTTTGGGTGTCAACGAATATTGCAGTTCCAGTTGTCACGCTTTGTGCTCGCAAAACCGCCACACTGAACCAGACTGCTGGGAGAGAAAAAGAAGTCTCCATCTTCGGTGATACATCTCTTCCAAAAACTGAGAACGACCAGTCCAAAAAGACCCGCCTTTTGAGGATTACCATTTCTATGTGTCTTCCCACGGACAGAGTCTCATTTGTCCCGTTCCCACGGACACCGGACACCCCCGTGGCCGACCCGAGCGTCAGCTCGGACACCGACACCGAGGGTGTCAGGGGCTTCGGCACCGGCGCATGGATTTGCCTTGGGGACGCCGGACCGCGGGGCACAGCTGGGCACAGCTGGGCACACTTGATAGCCAGGTGGGTGCTCCGGACAGAACATATAGAACGAAACGAAAGGTCGTGGCCATGGCGACTGCCATGGCGGCTTCGGGCATGACATGGTTTTAGGATGCCCCTGCTTTTGGTAGATCAATAGTTTTATAAAGGGCGGTTTGCTGGTAGATTTGTTGGGTCACAAGCTATTATTGAAACAATAAACTATTTCTACAAACCCGATCTGTGCTTTTGCTCCCATGGTTGGCTCCAACTGGGGTGTATTCTTCTGTGGATTTCATCCCGCTGTTTTTGTGTGGGTCCCCATCACGCTGGAAAAAGAAACATGATAAAATTGTCTATCATAAACCAGAACCCAACAGGTAGCAGAAAGCAAAGAGAAGGTGGATACTTGACCATGTTGGACACCGGAGTTGTCACCGGAGTTATCACCGATCGAACAGCGCCACACCCGCCGTCCTCCCACCACCGCCGCGATATGTTCGGCCAAGCCGCAAGGCAAAGGCCAAGGCAGTGCATGAGATCAAGGCACAGAAGAAGACCTTGAGTTCACTGAATGTCTAGTGAGTCTAGTGACTAGTGTCACTACTAGTGTCTTAGACCACACCACAGACGCGTTCTGTGTTTTATCTTGTTCTCGCAGATGTGAGGTTGAAGATCCGTGTTGAGACTGAGATCAATCATGGCAGGGTGGCCCAAAAGCACTGTAATGAGTAAATGACACAAGGTAACGACGATGATGGTGATGACGGCGACGAACGGCGATGGCAGTGATGAAGATGATCACAATGCTGCTAATGCCAATTAAAGCAAGGTGGATGTAGTGATAATATGTGACAATCTCGAGGACACCTGTGGGGAAATAATGCAGAAGACTCTTGCAGGGAGACTCCTGGACAGTGTTATGGGACCCTCTTGCAAGATACACTTGTAAGATAACTCTTCCCTTGTGGGGCATTCTTGTGGGACACCCACCCTTGTGGGGCACTCTTGTAAGACACTCTTGCTTGACATCTGTGAGACAGCTGTGAGGACACTCCTGTGCGAGACTGTCCGGGCGCTCTTGTAAGACATTCTCGTGGGACACTCTTGTAGGGCAATCTTCGCATCAAACCACTCATTCCGAGTGACATCGCAAACGTCATTTCGCCACACTGTGTGCATGTTCGCCTCGCTGGCGCGACACGCCGCGCGACTGGTCAAGTGTGCATGCGTCCCGCGGACGGCACGGAGCGGCAGCCACACATACACGTACGGCCGGGCGTTCGGCCACATGGCACAGCGACATGGCAGAGCCGTAGCTTCGCCAAAGTGCGTGCCACAATGCAGCCATTCCAAGAAGCCACTCATCGCACGACTGCACTGCAAAGTTGACAGTCCGAGCCTCACCTCCTAGAAGACTTTCCAGAAGCTATTTATATTTGTACTACAAAGTTGCCAGCTCTGAGCCCAAGATCCCACAAGCTGCTTCCCGTCCTGTGTGTAGGTGTGTTATAGCAGTTGCATCATCGGTATCTCTGCACCTGTATGATGACGACGATGACGATGACGATGACGATGACGATGACGACGACGACGACGACGATGATGATGATGATGATGATGATGACGATGATGATGATGATGATGACGATGATGATGATGATTGGACAGTTGAAGCTAACAGCCGTTCTTTACAGAGAACTCCTCACAGGTGCTTTCGGGAATCTAAAAACATGGCCCTCCGGCTGATCGAACATGGTTGCGTTTCTGGAAAATTTAAAGCTGCTGAGATTGGAGAACTCAACCAGCAAAACATCCAACATCCAGCATTCGTCTTTGAGTGACTGAGAGCTTTGCGAACGTTCAGGAACCAGGTGGCTACAGCCCAAAGAAGAAGACCAAGGGACTTGCTGGGTTTATAAGTCCGGTTCTTCCCACTTGATCCCATTTACCTGGGCACGTTTGAGGTGCACCCCTACCTTTTTGGGCCCATGGTTCGCCCATGGTTCAGTCTGAAGCGGTCATCAAAGAGGTCACTCGGGACCAACTTCAGCGCTTCGTCTGCTCCGGCGACGTCATCACCCTCCACCGTCGGCTGAGGCCTCGCACCAAACACTGCACCGCTTTCACCACGATGTGGGGGTTACGGCAATCCTCCAATCCGTCGCTGGTGGCGGGTCGAGCAAGTAGATCAAGGTACATGATACATCCCCCAACCCGTGGTGAAGCAGTTTCTCATGTTTCTCAATGTTTCTCTATTGAAAATAATATGGCAATGCCATACTGTATATATCCCTGCATCCATCAAGAGTCCTTTTTCCAACATCTCAGGAGTGGGTGTGTGTTGTCCAGCTTTTGCATGTACAATCCGAAGAGCGAGCCGCCCCGGGTTGGGCGTCTATGTGTCCACGCCTAAGAGAAAGTTTATGATAGTTTGCCACGCTCAGTGGCGAAGTGTGGTGAAGTGATGCATGTTTCAACCAGCGAAACATAGTGAACCCCACTAGTCCACTGCAGCCTTCACCTGTTGTTCTGGCCCTCCCTCAGCAGTTTCTCCTCTGGATCCAAGGCAGACTCTCGATAGCCTCAAGCACAGGGGCATGCTTGGGCTGTCAGTTTCTCACCATGTTCAGTCGACCACCTCATGTTCGGAACATGACTTTTTCCACCATGTCAGAGCTTCCTCTTCTGTCATGGCTGGTGGTTGCTGGTTGCCGCATCCATCAAGAAACCACGCGGTAGCCGCGAACGGGTCACTGGTTGGAATCTCGGCTTCGCTCAGCCGGCACTTCTCGCTTCCGCGGCCGCTTCGCGAAGAGCGCCACCACATCTACTCGATGTGTTCGGCACCCGACATGATTTGTCAAGCTGGGAATACCAAGAGAGGTTCAGTGACCATATAGGACCTTACTGGGATACCCAACTGGGATAGTCTGGGTTCTTCAACGCTCTGTTGGTGGACTGAACAGTTGGGTCTGTCCCCCCAAGTCACCGGTTGGATGCACCAAACGGACCGACCTCTTCCGACCGGTGGGACCGAACCACTCACATGAGGTTCTTCCAACACAGCACTGTCAAAGCCAAGGAACGAAGCTTATCCGGAAAGGGCCGGATGGAGCTCACGAAGGCACCCACCATCAAGGGTGGTAAAAAGATCCCACAGCGCGCCGCCAAAGCCATCTGGTGTTCCTCTCGCGGCTGCGCAGAAATGCGCCGGGTCGCTGCGCAGGGTCGCGGTTTCCGGAAGGAAAGACCGCGTAGCAGGGCGCGTCTTTTTCAGAGTTCGCCAAGAACGCCAGGGTCATCCAGGGTCTGTTTTTCAAAGAAAAAGCACGTGACTGTGGGCAAGGCCAAAAGACATGCATACAACTCTGGAGATGTGTGGTCAAATTGGAAAAGGGATCTGTTCAATCGGTTTGGAGAGAGAGAGAGAGAGAAAGAAAGAAACGCCACGGTCCGAAGCCTGACGGGTTCAAGGGGGAAACCGTCATATCGATCTAGAGATCTTGAGTTCGATGCAAAGCATTTGGTCCAAAGGCGTTTTCTCTGTTTTTTGAGAGCTCCTGGTAGTGCTCCGCCCGCATCTCCAAATGATAGAAGATGCAAAAACCTTGCAGCAATACACATGCAATGAGGAGGATATATATTGAGGATATCGGGTTTTGAGTGGGTTGCTGTTGGATTGAGCTTTGCAAGGGCTGATTGGGAAGTTCATTGAAAATGAGAGGACCTCACATGAGAATCTATCTTGGGCCAATAGATGTCGATAGTCTTCAAGCAGACTGCAACAGAAAAACCTCGGACACTTGTCCATCTCCATCCCAAACATCCACACACGCGCTCTCGCATCCAAAGACACCACTCATGGATCCCTCCAGCTGTATGTTCCTCTACTTTTGATATAGACCCCCCAAATGTCCCAAATAAGATAGATCAAATAGATCACCACTATATGCATGTCTTGGACACCATGCCAGGGTCATCGATATTTGGGGACCACCGGATCGGTCCCTTCCCACGCGACGGACGCGGACAGCGCGCCAAGGAGCCCAAGGCTGCCAGGGTGAAGAGCCCGCCGGCCTCGACGGTCCGTTGCGCCTGGTCCACGTAGTTCTCCAAGGCCGTGACCTGCGGATCCATGGTGGGAGCGCGAAGAATTCGAAGTACTCGGAGCGGGGGGGGGGGGGGGGGGGGGGTTCTGATGGTTGATCATGTGAAATTCAGGTGAGTTGGACTAGACGGACGTGCAACATCAAAGAAAAAAACACATCGATCTTCTCTCTATCAATGAATCAAGCTAGGAGTGAAAGATTGTGAAAGGGTGGGTCTTGAGTCTTGAATCAAGGAGTGAAGGGCTGCAGAAGAAATGGTGCACCTGAATGGGTCTGGATGATCCTGGAATAGAGCGAAGCCTGGGAACCCTGGTCAAGCCTGGGAACCCTGGTGAAGCCTGGGAACCCTGGTTTTCACCATCTATCGGACCTTCTATCGGCTTTTCACCATCGGTTTTTGCCGCATAAAACGATGCTGAGCAAAACTATGGGTGTTCAGAGACATTGCTGGACCCACTCGCGGTTTTAGGGGGAGATTGGCTTCTTGGATTTCTGGTTCTGCCGTGGCTCGGTCTCTAAATCAGCTGACTCATTTGGAAAAAGGCCCGTTACTTACTTGGGGACGGGGACACGGGGGTTTGTTGGTTGGCGTTGTGTGTTTCCTGCAGTCAGTTCCAGGCCCTAGTTGCAGGGCAAAAACAGAGTGAGAAGAACAGGGACTTGGAGGTCAAAGGATAGGTCAAAGTAGCTTCTCGCGCTGCGCCTCTTCCGGAGATTTTGGTCGGAACCACACTGAGACCGCGATCTCAACTGAGTATGTTCTATGTTTTCAACAATTTGTCTGAGCATGAGGTTCATTCAAATCACCCCACGCCAGTCCCACGCTCCAGCGAATCCTGGATTCAGGAAATCTGGTACCAATACTTGGTCCTAGCATGATAAATCCTCAATGAACAGATGCAAAAAAATAAAAAATCCTTCACACTTGTTACCCCACGTGCCCACAGAGAAGATCACTGACGAGTGTGCGGCGACTGTGGGCTCAACGGTACGCCACATTGTGCTGAATCGTCAAGCGGATCAAGTGGCTCATCGAACTGCTCTTGCTCAGTGCGTTGTTCCCTGGGAAAGCCATTCCGCTCTTGTCTCCCAAATTTTGCAGCGTCAAGAGTGGCTAACGAAGCTCAATTTTCTAATTGGACAGGAGCAGATTGCATCCAATACGGTTGAGGAATCCGGTGGCGAAGAAGAAACGATCGTGGATCAGCTCAGTGATGCTCAAATCAGGGCCATGTTTCTCAAATGGGCTTGGGATTTGTCTTTCTCCAGTTTTCATTGGAAGCCTAAGATTCCTACTGCGTGTTTGCGTCTTCCGAAGCAGACAAATCATGTTGATGCAGAGTCGTGGGAACACTTCCTTTGTTTTTTGCGAGGCACTCACTGGTCCACGGAGAACGTACACTGTATGTCATATGTTGAATTGGCTTATGCAATGATCCTTCGCATTGGCGCTCCGCTTTGCTTGCGAGGGGAAGATGTGACCTTTGACTTGGCAATTCGGTGGGTCAAGAAAATGTTTTTGCTAGGATGACAGATTGCAGTGTCACCCTGGTGTGAGCAACCCAGCGTATACCAAGCCACTTGGTCGTTGCGTGACACCAGGAGCACTCCAGAGAACTGAATTGTGGCTCACTTCTGCTGAGCGCCATAAAATGGCACGTTTGATGCTCAAGTATGGAGGGAGGGATTATGTACAGTGGGCATTTCCGATTGCTGAACTCTAGTTCCTCGGTTCTTTCTCAGTCTCTCTTTGTTGTGCACTATTCGTAGTGTCTCGGGTTGACATTGGTGACCTTTTGAGGTCGTTTCCTTTGTCCTCGGGGGTTTTCCTCCGTTCTTGCTTGGTGCTTTTTGGTGCTTGATCCAGAGTGGTCAGTACCTGCGTTCGCTTGGATCGTTCGCGCGAGAGGTAGAACAAATGCAAAAAAAAACTGACCTCAAGACTGTTGCATTATCGGAACATTTGGACTCCTTCAATTTCCTTCAATAGCGATAATGTTGCCTGTAATAATGCAACTGAACTGGGATATCTTGGGATGACATGGGGCAAAGGATACGTTTCTCGCTGTTGCCAACCAAAACAATTACATACACTCCTCCAATCCACCAATCGCATGTCGCAAGAGTTCCACCGCACCGTTCCTTCCATCTCTTCAACCACCGAGGTCGCGGCACCGTACCGCACGACCCGGTCTTCGACCGGTCGCGCCGAAACGACCGGTCGCGCCGCGCTGCGCCTCTTCCATCTTGGCCCACTCTTTCACATGCACGAGGCCGCTGGGCAACGTGGCCACCTCCGACTCCACCTCCGCGGCCGCTGCTCGCTCAGGGCTCGTTGTTCGCCTCGGTGGTCGGTTCTTTTCAGGGAGGAGGGAGGAATTTGGGGTGGGGAGGGCCGGGTAGGGGAGTATTTGAATGAAGCAAGTCTTTTAGGATTCTTCTGGATTCTGCTTGTTTCTTGCTATTGAATGAGCCCTTGGCCTGTGAGTCATGGCAAAAAGACCGACGCAAGACCGCCGACCACCCCCCTGTCGGGAAAAAGCTCGTGGACCGCGGTCCGACCGCGGGGACTGTTCTGCTCCAAATGGGTCACGACCCATCCCCATGTCTTGCACCCGTCCCGCTCGCCCAGTCACGCTGTGGCACTGCGTCGGCCCTGGGCGTCGGAGCGTCACTGAGCTGAGCAACACGATCGACCGAAGCGACGTGAACAATGCGGTCCGAAGGCTCCATGTTTGCGCAAAAATACTACTAGTAGCAAGAAGCTACTAGATCTACTAGTAACAAAGGGCATCGCTACTACCACAAGAATCCTGGCCCTCAAACAAATATTGGGTTTTGAGGGCCCGGACCCCTGCGAAGGTGTTGGGTCTGACCCCGGAGGGCGCAAGGACTCTCATGGGCTGGTGATCGCATCAACTAGATACACCACCGGACCCTTCATGGGAGTGCCAAATCGCGAGCACCTCCAATCACCCAATCACTTGGTTCCCTTTCGATCGAACCGAGTGGTTAAGAGCTCTCACCGTGTGGTTAAGAGCTCTCTGAAATCATCATGCTAGTGGAAGGCATGGTTAAGAGATGTTAATAGCTCTCTGAAATGAACAGAATGTCACAAAACCCTGGATTCTTTCAAGTATTATCAAGTATTTTACATACAAACCGGTTCGGCCCTTCAACATCGACCCCTTGACCGATTAGGCACCAGGAGCCCCGGCCGATTGGAGATCTTGCAACAAATAGTCCAAGGAGATGGCGCGCTCCGACGCCGGCTGATGCTCCAACAGCCCCTCCCCATCAATCTCACCGCCGCTCAAACTGCAGAAGTCCTGGAACTCTGCAGCTTTCGGCGACACGCGAACACGTGCCGCGTGTGGCACGCGGCGGCAGTTCTCGGACGTTTGTGGTGGGGCAGAGAGTCTGGGCTGCCTGAACAAGGAGGAACAGAACACAACAGCCTTCGCGCCTGGACATTTTTGAAGGTCTCTGACTCCCTCAGTCTCCCTGGAAAATAGTCCGGCTAACCATTGTACATCTTTGTACCACCAGTTCATGTTTAGAGGGGTGTCCCCAATCCATCCAAATCTCCCAAAAGAACCCAAAGGTTTTTGCAAGTGATCCATGTACTTGCTGGGTAGGAGATTCACACGAGGTTTTTGTCTTCATCTGAGCCTTTTGGCACATGCATTTTTACGCCGCCTCAGCTCCGCAGTCACCAGTCTGAGCAAATGTTCTTGGAAGACGACTCGTGAGGAGAAAAAGAAGCACAGCAGGATGGTCAAAATCAAATGTGTTGGGACAGGGAAAATCTTGCCCCCTCCCCTGTAGGAGGACCCTCCCCCCTCCCAGAATGTTCCAAAATAAGGCTTGCCCCAAATTCATCATGCCCCTCATCAACCACAAGAAGCTCAACATGCAAAGCGACTCCTCCTGTTCTTCGTCTGAATTGCAGGGACTGCAAGAGGAGTTCTGAAAGTCTCCTGGCGCCCAAGAGGAGATCGAAGGTCCAACACCTACAAATCTGAGTACACGACTTACAAGTAGTGCACAAGCAAGTTTGCTGCATGCCTTTTTCGAGGAACTGAGCACGCACACCGACTCCATCGGTGAAGACGACTCCGTCTGCCGACTTCGGAGTCTTCCCGCGTTCGGATCGACGCAGCATGATCGGGTCGACGACAGGTGTGGAACCCAAACGGGGAAGACACGGCACCGCTGTCCTTGCATCCCCCTGATGAAACGGACCATCAAATGTTCAGCACGGCACTCCCTTAGGGACCACGTCAGTGTCACACAAGCATTTTGGAGATGATTCTTGTAAAAATGATTCCTCAAAGTCCTCAAAGGAATACAGCCACCCGATGGATCCGCCATGATGTTTGTTTATAGTTCAGTTCCCATGTTTCACCAAAAAAGTCTTCAAATGGACCGAAGTCCAGTTTCCACTCGGTGTCTGCTCAACGCCGCTGCTTTTGCTTTGCTTCCGGTTTCGCTGGTTTTTTCTTGGTCCATCAGAACATGATGTACAAAGACCATCTATCCTTCGAACAGTCGACTGGACTGGATACAATTTAACCAGGCGACTTTCCAATTCGGGATATCGTTTCGACCCCATTGGTGGGCATCCCCACTGCATGGCACGGGTGTTTCTGAAACGGGTGGCCCCGACCGTGCGCCGCTCCGTGGCGCCTCGAGTCGGCAGCGCAAAGAGCCTGGCCACGATGCCCCAGAGTCCACGGGCCACGAAGCCCACAGCGGAAGTGGAGTCCCTCCTCTTCTCCTCGCAGAACGGGAGGACGGCCCGAGCCTCTTCAGGCTCGGGCTCGGGTCGTGGAGTGAGGGAACGGAAGACGTGCGAAGAGGTGGAGATGCAAAGCCGATACAACTGGCACTGAGACTGGGGAAGAATTCCAGAAAGCTGGAGGATTCAAGGGGGCTTGGTTAGCACAAGGAAAGAGCAGCGAACGGCAAAAAGCGAGTGCCCAAAGTCCAACCGCTTTCCCGGTGAATATGGGGCATGCAGCGGCGTGCCTGACCTTGTGGCTCTGGAAAAAGGATGAAAAACGCCATGCTCTCAGGACAAGGTTGCAGTCCACTAGCTGGAAACTATATCTGCGCTGAGTCGAGGGAGTAGTCCGGTCATTGAAAAAGTGGAGAAGTCTCGCTTGCCTCCATGCCCATTGAAGAAGAACCTCGCTGTGATAGAACCTTTGAACAAATCCGCTGTGCAAACACCTCAGATCCTCGTGGTTTTCACACTCAGGGTCCTCCTTGCCATCCGTCCTCACCCCTCGAAGCTCCACCCCATGCATATCCGCGCTTTGGAGCATGTGTTGTGCAACGGCTAAGTGCTGAAAGGTTAAAACCATTTTGAACAACGCATGTCTGTGCATCTCAAAGGTGCTAAGCCAGCCTCAGCTGTTCAAAGCACCTCAAAAACCTATATGGAGATGGAAGTTGGAAGCAATCCAACTCTGTCAAAACGGCAAAGACTCACGGCAATGTCTTGGGGGTTGAGAAGATCTTTTACGCAGCGATTCAAACGAATGCACCCTTGTTGTAGGGGTCCAGTCCCTCAAGTGCAAGACATCCACCACGAAACATCCACTAAGCCAGGAACTCGTTGATGAAAAACAACATCTGGCAAAAGAGAGCTGCTCACAAGTTGTATTTCAGCTGCTCTGATCCAAAAGCTGGTCTAACAATCCTGCCAAACCTATTCTCTATTGATCTAGTTCCCCCCACCAGGAGTTGTTGAGTTGCCACAGTAAAACCATGTCTGAGATGTCTGATGATGTTTCAGACCAAACAAAAAAAAGCAAAAACCCATGAAGACTCGGAGGATTTGCAGTATTCGCCTCAGATGATCGGCAGTTGGAAGATGTTGGAAGGACCTCCCCCAACTAGCCCCAAAGAAGCACACTTCGCCAGCGTTTGCCTGCCCCACGCGGCAACGTCTGTTGTCCCCCCGCGGCCATCCTGGCGCCGGAGTTGTGAGCGCGACAAGCGGTTCTCCAGCACGTCGACAAAGGTCTGGGAGCCTCACGACCGAGCTTGAGGGTCCTTTAGGTACTAGGAGCAAAGGGCATCGCTACTAGGAGCAAGGCACTACTAGAAGCTCCTGGCCGTACTACTAGGAGCAAGAAGCTACTAGGAACCCGGGCACCGCTACTAGGAGCAAGGGCGCTACTTTACTAGGAGCTCCTGGCCTTACTACTAGGACGAAGGACGCTACTAGGAGCTCCTGGCCTTACTACTAGGAGCAAGGACGCTACTAGGAACCCGGGCGTCGTTACTAGGAGCAAGGACGCTACTAGGAGCTCCTGGCCTTACTGCTAGGAGCAAGGACGCTACTAG
>CAXAMN010021806.1:2074108-2091727 GCA_963970005.1 Durusdinium trenchii | reverse complement strand
CTACTAGGAGCTCCTGGCCTTACTGCTAGGAGCAAGGACGCTACTAGGAAACCGGGCATCGCTACTGGGGGCTAGGACGCTCTAGGAGCTCCTGGCCATTTTACCAGGAGCAAGAACGCTACTAGGAGCTCCTGGCCTTACTACTAGGACCAAGGACGATCCTAGGAGCTCCTGGCCTTTACTACTAGGGAGCAAGGACGCTACTAGGAGCTACTGGCCTTACTACTAGCAGCAAGGACACTACTAGGGGCTCCTGCCCTTACTACTAGGAGCAAGGACGCTACTAGGAGCGAGGACGCTGCTAGGAGCTCCTGGCCTCACTACTAGGAGCAAGGACACTACTTCTAGTACTAGGAGCAAGGACGCTACTAGGAGCTCCTGGCCTTACTACCAGGAGCAAGGACACTACCAGCAGCTTCTGGCCTTACTACTAGGAGCAAGGACGCTACTACAAGCTCCTGGCCTTACTACTAGGAGCAAGGACGCTACTACGAGCTCCTGGCCTCACTACTAGGAGCAAGGACACTACTAGGGGCTTCCCGGCCTTACTACTAGGAACAACAAGCTACTAGGAACAAAGGGCATCGCTACTAGGAGCGAGGACGCTACTAGGAGCTCCTGGCCTTACTACTAGGAGCAAGGATGCTACGGAGCTCCTGGCCTTACTACTCGGAGCAATCACGCTACTAGGAGCTCCTGGCCTTACTACTAGGAGCACGGACGCTACTAGGGGCTCCTGCCCTTACTACTAGGAGCAAGGACGCTACTAGGAGCGAGGACGCTGCTAGGAGCTCCTGGCCTCACTACTAGGAGCAAGGACACTACTTCTAGTACTAGGAGCAAGGACGCTACTAGGAGCTCCTGGCCTTACTACCAGGAGCAAGGACACTACCAGCAGCTTCTGGCCTTACTACTAGGAGCAAGGACGCTACTACAAGCTCCTGGCCTTACTACTAGGAGCAAGGACGCTACTACGAGCTCCTGGCCTCACTACTAGGAGCAAGGACACTACTAGGGGCTTCCCGGCCTTACTACTAGGAACAACAAGCTACTAGGAACAAAGGGCATCGCTACTAGGAGCGAGGACGCTACTAGGAGCTCCTGGCCTTACTACTAGGAGCAAGGATGCTACGGAGCTCCTGGCCTTACTACTCGGAGCAATCACGCTACTAGGAGCTCCTGGCCTTACTACTAGGAGCACGGACGCTACTAGGGGCTCCTGCCCTTACTACTAGGAGCAAGGACGCTACTAGGAGCTCCTGGCCTTACTACTCGGAGCAAGGCACTACTAGAAGCTCCTGGCCTTACTACTAGGAGCAAGAAGCTACTAGGAACCCGGGCATCGCTACTAGGAGCAAGGACGCTCTACAAGAGACGGAGCATCCAAGGCCACGGCACCAATTGATTGGACTGGAAGTGACCAGTCTGATGGATGGGTGATGTTCATGGGTGTCTCATGTCTCATACTGTATGATATATACGTAACTAACTGAATAACTTATATTCCAGTCCCATTGGATGGTCTGGGATTCATAGCTCCCCAATACTCCTTAGGACATGATTTGTGGTCTGGTGTCCCTCTTTTCGATCGAAAATGGCACTCCTGGATGCTCAAATGATGGCTATCTATCTGTGGTCCTTGTTCCCGTTCCAGGATTGGATGGAGGTTCCTCGCCACAAGGCCAGTTTGTCCAGTTCTGTGAGAACGGGTCAGCCAGCAGTGTTGGGTTCGCTGTGAGCATTTCAGCCAACGTTGTGATGTGGAGTGTGGCTGTCTCAAATGGGTGCGTGACGTAATCTAACATGGGGACCCCCTGTCTCAAATAGGTGGTTTCTCTATGTTAGCTGGCTAGCCTTCGCCACCAAAATTTTCTGGGGCTTACACGCACCTTGCGAGTGTGACTCGGCAGGCTCTCATGCTGGGTGGGATGATTGAACTATATTAGATAGTTAATAGTTAGTTATAATAATATTTTATGTAATATACATTGTGATCAGATTTAAAAACAGAATAAAACAATGCAATTCTTCATGAACATGGAGAATAACTACACACAAAAGTCCAATGTACTGTCATCCTATTTGTACTAGATTTACTGATCATTTAAGACACTGAACTGGCGGCCACTGGCGGGGCCTTCGTTGGTGCTTCGGATGATCCAAATGAGTTGCTTGCTTGGTGACGTATCTGAAGCGGTTGCCACGAATCCAGTCTTTGGGAATAGACTTTGTGCCACAAAACATCTCCAGGACGTACCTCACGTACCCACGACCCGTCGCAACATCTTCCGAAGATGAATCGCTTTTGAACCGAATGGATGGACGATGGACCTGTTCCAGGGCTGGAACCCAGGCGCTTGATCCGAGTGATCCTGTTCCATCTGTGCCCATCTCCTCACCCTGCCACCTTGTAAGATCTCCTCTTCAGCCTGTGCACATCGGAGCCAGAGCCTTCATGAGCCTTCCATGAGCCTTCACGTGGGGAATGGGGAGATACTGAAGGGGATTCTGAAGAAAGCACCACCTCAAATGGATGGATGTCCCAGCAAGCACATTGTGATGTGCCAAATTGAGATGAACATTCCGAGTCCATCTCTTGCACTTGCTGTGGGTCAAAACCCATGGAGCTCCGTTTCCCCTGGTAGGTTGACCTCCCCCCCGGTCTTGACCCACAGCGGAAGTGGGAGTTCACTAGCTATACATATGTAGAGGAGCATGGTCATTTAAGGGGGCTTGCCATAAACGAGGCCCATGAGGATTCTTCTTCCGGGGGATCGAATTGTCCAAAACCGCTCTCCAGACCTCAAATACGAAGGCTCGAGAACCCCTTGATGGCTCTCCGAAAAGACATGACCCTATAATATATGGATCACATTGGATCACGCTTAATGTGCTGAATTTGCCTCAGGACCGCATACTTAAAAAGATCGTCTCCAGAACAAAAAGGGAAAGAAAATAACATCGCCCTAAAGCAAAACCAGGTGTTTCATCGTTTCTTCAGGGGACTACGAGTTGGTGCCTTTCGCGACGTCCGTGAGTGTCACTCGACCCCGGAGACCCCGACCCAAGGGTGTGCGCCAACGCAGAGCTGCCACGCCCACCTGTTTGGTGGCAATCCGTTGGAGATCCCTCAAATGGTGATGGCCTTGCGAAGGCGGCGACGCAATAGGAAAGCGAAGCTTCGGACCAAAGCAAAGCGAACGTTCGGGGGTTCGGACATCCTCAAGTTAGATCCCTATAGGGATCCAAGTACCTTCTCAGAAGGTGGGACTGGGGTGGGTTTGGAGGGTCCAGGTGCCTTCTGAGAAGGTACTTGGATCCTTAGGGCATGATTAATAGATGATTGAAAGGGGAGAAGAAGAGGCCTTTGGCCTCACTGCGGCCTCCAAGTTCATTTGTTGGAACACATGTGACGGAATTTGACTTGGCCCTCGATCAATGGCTTGCCTCGCGGTTTCAAAACCGGCACGGAGATGCTATCTTATGGATTAAAGAAAGATTCAAACGCACACAGTCGCACCACCCGCACATGTATTCCTCCACCTGAGAGCCTTTTTGGCCCCAGAAAATGGCTGTATACTCAGTAATACTGGTCAAACCCTCAAACGCTCAACCGGCCACCACTCTGGCCCAACCGCACCACGGTGAGGTGAGGGTTTCAGGTCTCGGCCGGGGGATTCCTTGGACGAAACCATGGCCCCGCTGAACCATCACCGAGGGCTGACTGTCGAATGGCCGGCATGGCCACAGTCATGGTCCCGGCGGATTCGGGAACAACTCATGAGTCTTGCAGGTGTTTACACCGCAATTCTTTCACCCATGCATGCGCTGGAAGTCCAAGACTACTTTATATATAATGGGCTCCTAGGTATCCAACCGGTGATCCTTTCATGGGAAGTTCTGAACCCTTCGGTGGTCCCAAACATCGTCGCCTTGGACTTCGGCATGGACATGTTCAATCTGAAGACCAAGCATCACCAGTCACCATGCTTCTTTCAGTCTATAAACTCGGAGGGCTGTTCGTATGGTCTGGTGGCGACGCGCAGAACCCCTTCTGGTCTGGGCCGTTCAATGAAAAAAGACGCCAGAAGTTTTGGATGCTCTAGCTTGCTGGCTTGCTAGCTTGCCCCAAAAAGAGGGCTGATGGTGTTAAAGCATGTCAAACCCGCCATCGAATCGACCAAAACATCCGCCATCGAATCACGGAAGCCCGTTTCCACATGACGTCAATGGCCAATGGCCGTTGACCACCATTGAACCGTTTGAAAAGGATCTTAACAGTTTTGTCATTTGCTGCTAAACGCACAACCATGCAGTGTTTTACTCAGGTGAAGAACATGCGATCACTTGATGCTCGAAAGGAAGGCGAACCGGGAAAAAAAAACAAAACACCCAACTCATGAAGATGCTATAAGTCTTCCGTGGTGTATGTGTTGCGCAAATTGGAGGCCGATAGATTTGCTTCATGGTCATGTAGACTGTTGATGAATCCACCGCCAACCGTTCTACCACGGTTTGGAGATGTTTGGAGGGCCCTAATGGGTCCAAAGACTTCCGCTCGAGTGGTCCACCCCCAAAGAAAACCTCGGGATAGGAGTAGACGGCACGGTTGTCCAAGATCTTGGCGGTTTTAGTGGTGCAGCCCCGTCTGTCCAAGCCAAGACATCTTGGGGCGAAACGGGCCACCTCCGAAACCAACGACCTCGCTGTGTTCTCCGATGACCCGCGGCGTCGCGACGCCTTTTTCGCTCCACGATTGGAGCTGCGGTCTGGGGGCTCGAGGGCGCGGCCGACGCCCAACCGTGAGAGCAGAAGGCGAAGATCGTGGGCTAAGCAGCTAAGTAGATCAGGGAAAACATGGAACATGCCGCAGTTGAAGGGTTGGTTCTGCTTGTCGTTTTGCATGCTGCATGCATGTTCCTACCATTCCTCCCAATCACAAGTCGGAGAGAGAGAGAGAGAGAGAGAAAAAAAAAAAACAGAAACATGTCCTTCCTTGAATGGGGATTAAGAATTCAGCAACACGTGCAAACAAGCACCCAGACCATCCCCGGCTATGCATGGATCATCTGTTGTACAGTAGCCAGAACTCCAGTACGGATTGATCTTGTTACTACGGTCTCACTTCTGTCCCATTGGAAAAACTCCGCGTTCCAGGAAGCCTTGCAAGTCAACAAAAGAAACGGGTCTTGCTACCAGCTACCAGGTACAGATTCGCCCAACATCTACACCAGCACAGTCCCGAAAAAGAGCCACAAACAGGAGCCCCGACACTAAGTGAATTAAAAAGGGTGTGTAATGGGGAAACCCGGGAGACCCCAAGCAATGGGTCGACTTGTCTATGTTCCTTCTTTCAGGAGGTCCAGAGCAATGGGTCTGCCACCAATTCTACACCCAGCGCTCTTCGTGCATGTTTCACATCACCTAGCAGCCAGTCACACCTGCTGGCCGACCTTCTTTCCTTAACTCAGCTTGACTCAGCTTGGCTCCGCAGGTTAGCTTCCGCAGGTGAGCTCCGTCGAGCGCCGGCGTTGAATCCAGCGAAAACGTCTACATCTCCAGGCCTGACCAACTTGACATGACTTGGATGCGGGGAGTAAATGGACCAAATCTCTTCTACCCAAGTGCTGCAACTACTTCAATCAAGTAATTACATCATTCAGTCATGTCAAACGAGCTGTTCTATGGAAGCCTTTTTTGGCAAAGTACATCATTATATAGTGCTTTTCTTTTGTGAATCCACTAGACCACTCATAACCCCTAAAGATCCCTAAACGCCCAGGGCACCAGTCCCTCTGCGAGGAAAAGATCCATGCATGAAAACTTCATCACATGTCCATGAAGCTCCTACAACTTCGGTCCACAGGAACTGCCCAGGAGCGCTGATCGTCCCTTTCCTCGAAACTGGCCATGCCAAGGTCTCCTTCTGCGTTCTCCTCGTCTCAAAACAACCCTTAGCCAGGGCAGAACGGTGCTAATTGGTGTGGACCGCGTGTTCGATTGTTGGTGTCGCACTGTTTCAATATGTTTCAACCATTGATTTGGCCCTTGGATTTGGAAGACCCAAACAGCACAACTACCTTGTCGTTGTTTTTGCGAAGGCCCGCGTCTTGGGCTTTCGGCTTTCGGCTCTGGATCTGTGACAGTCCGGACATAGAAAAAGTCAGGCCCTGGTCGAGCTTCGCTGCCAAGATCAGTCACAGCTCGCTTCGCTTTCTGCATCTTTATTCCAAGCTTAAGCTGCCCATGTCAGTCGCGTGGCCGGGTTTGGCAGAGTTCCACCCGAACCATCCACGGGACTGGAAGGTTTACATTGACCACGACATTGACCCTTAAAACAGCTTGTTCATTCCCCCAATAAAACAAACTGTTGAAGCGAAGCCTCAGGTGGGTAGCTCTCAGATGAGGAGCTCTGGGTCACTCGAAGTATATATGCTGGGTGACTCTTTCCCACTTCGTAGCACCGTAGCGGTGGTCCTGCAACCTCTGAAAGGCAGGACTTCTTCATGAAACGGCAAATCTCCTTGGAACGCAAAGGATTTTATGCAGTTGGAGTTGATAGTCTACTGAGTCTACTCTTCTTAGCAGTTTGATGCAGTTCTTTCCCCAAATCCTTTCCAGAATTACTTCATTCTCCAGGGGAGAAACGGTATGGCGGACCAAACGCAGATCGGCGTGTGGCTCGTAGCTTCCGGCGAGCTGGACGAGCAGGGCCTCTTCTGCTTCAGCAGGACGTCTCTCGCTCACCACCAGTTGACTAGAAATGACCAGAATTGAGAGATTGGAGGACGTCTCAACGATCTTGGGCCCAACACAAGATATACATCATGGAACAAAAGCTTCAACATGAAGGAGTATAAGTCTTCCAGCAAAAAAATATGCACACTGTGTGAGCCAAGAAAAGTCGTTCTTCTTCACCTACTGATCAAAAACTTCGGCACAAATCTCTGGGCGCGGACCAGTTGTGCCAGGGTTCTTCTTCACCCAGGGTCGCTGAAGGGTGATTCACGGGGTGAAAACGGCCTTTAAAACAATATAATATATACCCTAGAAGTCCAAAGACTATATTTTGACTGACTGAAGTAAAGTATATTCCTTTTCGTGTCACCTAAAGACCATTCTTTTGATAGTCTTTGACTCCCAGGGTATATATACTGTATATATGACGCTTTAGAAGGTCCGCATTCAGCTGCAGGGGTGAGGCCGAACGAGCAGGTTCCATTTCAAAACACAAGATGGAGTGGATGTCCTGCTCCGCTATCTGCGGCTCGTCTGGAGCCTTCTTTGGTCAGCTGGAGCCTTCTGTAAAACCAATCAGACCAGTCGCAGGTTTGCAGAAGAAGTCCCTATAAAAACCAATCTGGTTATATCTGTATTTGGAGCCTTCTTTGGTCAAAACTGGATCCAGACAGAACTAGACAAGGAATTCCTTTGCGGAGCGTCACATGGTCTATGCACAAACAGTATACAACCCAACTGTGTACAACAGATTTTGTTTGAAACAGCTGCCTCGCTAAGTTGGAGCCGCCCGGCTAAAAAGGTACGACTCGACCACCTGGACAGTTTTCTGGATGTGACGGTGCCCATTTGTACTGCAGTACAAATCGAATAACTGAATAGCTGAATAATTTACACAAACTACCGGACCATTCCAGCATTGTAGACTATCATCCCAGGGCGGTTGAGTACAGTAACTACTACTGTGATACCTGAGTTCTCAACCCATCTCAACTTCAAAGAGTGCATCAAATCGGTTTTCCATATTTTTCAATGTTTTCCTAAATAAACGACTATACTATAAGTTGAGAACTCAAATAAGTTCACCATCTCAACTGATCAAATCATCTTTCCACCCTTCTCGCGGTCCTGGCGTTCCTTAAGCCGCATCCGTTTCATCAACTCACGCGAGCCTTTCAGGAAGGTGAGGCAGTCCTCCGGGTCCTACGGACGTGGCGCCATGGGATGGCACGGCCATTACCTGGAGGTCCTTGATGGTCCATGTTCCATCCGAACACCGTTTCCAGGTGTGGCGAACTCCACTTCCAATTCTTCGCGTCCGATCGCTCCGTTCGAGGCGCGATGCCCGTTGCTCCGTTCGAGTCGCGATGCGATCGCTCCTAGTAGTACGGCCAGGAGCCCCGTTCGTAGCGTCCGATCGCTCCTACTGTAGCGGAGTGTCATGCCTGACTTGTAAGCCTCAAACACTCCAAGCAGGCCGAGTTTCGGGCCGACTGTGGCCGTCGGGTTCTTCATTGCTGAAGCTGCACCTTCAAAATCCAAGAACCAATGTCAAAGGGTCCATCATGTACTCTTGACACATGGACAAATTGGATACACATTAATGTGCCTGGTGTTCCAACGTTGCCCGATCCCAGCGCTGTATCATACAGTACAGGATGCCTCGCCCATTTATGGGGGTACCACGCTGTAGCCCAATGAATCAATTTGCAGTCCAAAAAGATCCCAAAAAGGGGTAGTGGTCGATTCGAGCTGATTCGAGCAGGTTTGCCGGGTTCCAAAGCTGGCTGGTCTTGGCGACCTTCTTTCTCGCTCACCTGGACGACCATCATCCAGCTGTCCTGCGCTCTGGTGTCGTTCACATCCAGCAGGAAATACCCATCGATGGCCTCGCCAGAGAGAAGGGAGGACTGATCCGAAACTTTGGCAGACTGCAATTCTTCATGTCCATCGACCCGGTTTGCCACTCGATAGGCCAAATACTTTTCCAAGAGCCAGCGACACGAGTAGACCGACCGGTCCTGGGGGGCGCTGGTTCCGCGACACGGTCGAACCTCTTCAGGCGCCCTCAGGACGAGCCTGCCGGACCTGCGGCCCGGCTTTGCTTCGGTCCCGGGTCCCGGATCCCTCCGGATCCGGTCACCCGTCTTCCGTCGCGGGAAAGCACCGAAAAAAACCGTCAGGTCCGCGCCGCTGCCGCGCCGCACCTCCGGATCCTCTGGATTGTCCTCCCACACCGAGAAGGGCCGAGGCCAAACTCTCACGACCACTGCGCTGTTGAGAGGGATCGGGTCCTGCGACGGACGCGACGGACCGAAGGAACAGCGGAGGTCGTGTCCGAAGAAAAACGATGACTTGGGGGGGTGACGGCAAAGTCTATGACCAATGACATCATGAGTCATGATATGTCATGACTTTTCACTACTGTTCATATATTCATAGGCATGAAGCGTTTGTTGTTCATCTTGAAGCAACATTGAGTTCGATATCGCGCTTCTTTTTGAGCAGGAAACTCCCCATGACAGCCACTTCGCAACTGCTTGTTGAGTGAAGATTGAGTGAACATCACCTTGATGTAGATGGTCCCCGCCCATCTCCAGAATTCCAGAATGGGTTTACATCTCCAGGGATGGAGGGTTTTATGGTCTATATTTATCAACATTCTACCTTACTGGGTCTTTTGAGGGGGAATTGGCCTGATGTCTTCCGCTCCGTTGCACAACTGGGCGTTTTCCCGGTAGCCGTGGCCATCTCCCCATGTTTCCTGCGAGTCTTCCGAAGGTTTGGGAGGCCAAGACTCGTGTTGATGAAGAACATCACCCGGACATTGGTTGCAAAGCCATGTAAATTACCTCCTTAATTGGCTTTTTTCGTGAGCCGGCAGATCCTGAAATATAGTATATGCCATAGCTGGGGTTTAGGGTCGTAGCTCATACATATATATATATATATAGGTCTGTTGGCCAACGCTCCCCATGCAAGACCAGAGGACAATAATTAAGCCAAATCTGGGCGCTCAGCATCCTCAATATGTTGACGTCCAGCCGATTCCAAGTGGGGGCAATCTCCATCTACTCAATCCACTCGAAATGCTCGTTTGTAGGGAAAACAATAAGATTGGCCTCCCCTCCTGCAGTGCGAGCTGGAACCCACCATTCTCAACAGCAAAAAGTGGGACCAAAGGGCGCCAGTGGAGCACGTTAGCTCATCGTCTCACTGTCATCTGCCTATCACCATGGCAGGTTGGCCTCAAACGCCCTGAGTTGCCAGGGGTGGCACACGGACCCTGTCACAGGGGCTCTGCAGCCACCAAAAGTGCTCCGTGTGAGGGCCACCAATCAAACCAGGCACCTCCTCGACTCTATGACAGAGCTGCGCCCCACACCCGGCCAACGGTGTGAGGGTGTCGTCGGCCCACAAACATCTTGTGGACCCCGGTGAGCGACACCCTTTGGGTAGGGCCAACAGAAGAAGCGGACAGAAACATCGGAGGTGAAACCAAGTCGCCGGACGTCTGCCGAAGCTTCACATGCTTGATGTGGTTGGAAACTCCAAGTCAAGCTGGAATGAGCAAAAGGCTTGGACAAGTTGCAACTCCTGACTGAAGCCTTCTTGCAAATCTTCGGGAGATGTTCTGTGAATGAGAAACTCCCGCAAGTGCTACGCAAAATGTGAGAAGCCATGACCAATAATATGAACCCATGAGGCCAGCCCCGTGCTCACCAACCAGATTCCCAACAAACAATCAGGCGCATCTACTTCTGGAACACTTTGGATTCTCCATAAAGCTCCTGCAACTCCACCCACTTTGTCAAACTTTGGCCTCCCCTCCTGCAGTCTGAGCTGGAAACCGCACTTCTCGACAGCTTGAAGGCGGAACCCAGAGGGCGCCAGTGGAGCACGTTAGCTCATCGTCTCACTGTCATCTGCCTATCACCATGGCAGGTTGGCCTCAAACGCCCTGAGTTGCCAGGGGTGGCACACAGACCTCTCAAGAGGGGTCTGGTGACAGAGCCACCATCCAGAGATACACTGTGTAGTCGGCCACCAGTCAAACCGGACAACTCCTCAATTGGGGAACAAGGCTGCGCCCCACACCCGGCCAACGGTGTGAGGGTGTCGTCGGCCCACAAACATCTTGTGGGCCCCGGTGAGCGACACCCTTTGGGTAGGGCCAACAGAAGAAGCGGCGAGAGGCCCGCAAACTGCGAAAGGAACCGACGTTGAAGCGAAGAAACAAAGCTGTGCAAAAGGTTCGAATCTTCTGATGTGCCAAATAGGCTGAGCGTCATTGCCCTTGTCTCTGCTCAGGGTGATGAGTTTAAAAGTATGAATGTCTGCTGCCAGTAGCTGGTTCTATGTTAAGCATGCCTGGGTCTCGGAGATGAACCACCAGCAAAAATGGTAGCAACCTGCAGATTCCCGTCGGAGCTCGGACCAGGTCGGACGTCCTTGTCGTCGTCGGGGTCAAATTGCTCCTGGGGATGCCAGAATCGAGAATCGAGATGGTGCGACGTGTGGGAATGGGTGTGGCTTCTTTCAGGATCCATTCAGCTAATCGATATATCTCGAGGGCGAAGCTTCTGAACCCCCATGAAATGGCATCTTTAATTAATCTTTAAGGCTGCAGTCAGGCGTGAAGGCTCAAACTGGCAAGATCACCAACAGGCTTGATGTTCTTCAACCACCCCGAACTCAATCTGGAGACAGCAACAGTGAAATCGTACAATATTTGCTGCCTGATTCATCAGCAGCCCTGTTGATCATTGATGAGACCTATTTCAACGACACCATGCTGAGTTGTTGGAACAGAACAAGCACAATCAATCGATTCTGGCTGCGGGAGGACAAAGCCCCATCGGGGGTATATACGCCCTGTCGGGTCCTTGGGTATTAGTGTTGTATGTAGTTTTTAGATGTGGTTGCAGGTTCTAGTTGATTGGGTTCTCCAGTGGGTGAGTGGGAAAATGATTCGTTGCTTTCTGAGTTGCAAAACAGCGAGTGAACACCGGTTGTCCATCGAAATGCTCATCGAACGTGTCATGAAGATATTGAAGATTGAGATCATATTCGTTTATATATATATATATATATTATTCATGTCCAATTCGTGCGGGAAAATGAACAATCGACCTCTTATGACCTGTGCCGTCATCAGAGAGGGCATATTTCTGATGAGCTTTTGGCCACTTGAACACCCTGGCCTTGTTCTGCGGCTCCAGGCCCAACTGCCGGAAAGAAAGTAAAATGAATCTATCGATGTCGACCTCCTTTGGGACATCATGAACCTTCCAGATTTCACGGCATCCCACTAGAAGGATGTATCACTGATCGCATCTGTCTTAGCCCTCCGAGCAGCGCCCTGCCTCGGGCAAGGGGAACCGTGACTGAATGACACCAAGTGCCGGATCGCGCGCCACGTGCCCGGAATCGCGCGCGAGAAAAAAAACACCGGCAGGATCATCGAGGCTCCAAGTGGAAGACTGGCAGCAAGGTGCTCTCAAAGGCGCGAAACTTATTCAGCATCACACCTGCTAAGGCCACAGTGTCCTGGTGCACACCACCCACCGCGATGGGCGCTGTGCAGCATGTATTGCTGTGTGTGGTCCGTCGTCTGCAACGAAAGACGACGGATCGGCGGCCCCGGGAAGAGGCCGGACAGCCGAAAAGGAAGGGATATGATTCTTTGCGATTTGATTCATGTGTGTGCTTTTCGATTGATGCTTTTCATGTTTGTGTTGCTTTAAATGTTTATATTTTCATGTTTGTGTTTTGTGCTTTTCGATTGTGCTTCATTCTGAGGACTCCCTTATGAGGCTCTATAGTAGAGAACCAACAATGAGGATGCACTTCTCTCCACAGCAAAGTCTGCATATCGCTTCAATGCATGTTGCGTGCAACTGTGCCAATTCTTGGTGTCAGGAAAAGGTGGGACGCACCACCATGGCACATGACGCACCATCACCCCACACATGGGACGATCGAGTCAGAGTCAGCAGAGTCCGCACCGATGCTCTCCATGTGCGTGTTTACTTACATCAAATCAGGTCACAGGTCCCAAACAAACTTGTCGTTCGGAAGTCGACGTTGAAATCCGCTTGAGGACCCATACGTCAGTCATACGTCAGTCATACGTCAGTCCTTCGGTTTTTTGAACAACCCCAGGGCTATGTACTCATGAGATTGCTGTGAACAGCATGCAGGTGACAGACGGGGCACCCGTGCGGTGACGTTCTGGGATGCAGTGACGTTCTTCAGAGGTGGCGTTCCATCTGTTCTGTACCATCTAAATCCATGGTGTGTTCCTTCTCCTTGCAACGCCTGAGTGTTTCTTCATGCGAGTTCTTCTGGCGAGCCGGGCGCCCTGTGTGTGTGAAGGCTAAACATAAACAGTTCCTGTGGCTAAACAGCATCCCAGAGATGGCAAGAGGTGCCTAATGTTATTGGACCCGCCTGTCCCCCCTCCCCCCAAAAAAGGACACAAATTTCGAGAGGTGCCAACACTTCCCATGGTCTCTGCATGTCTTCCTGGACCAACTTGGCATTCAGCAAGATCACGGGCACTTTCCTCAGTGAGTCCGTCGTCCAAGTCTCTGTCCCCTTCGAAACCCTGGAGGGAGGGCTTAGTATGTCACTCCCCTCCGTCTTCAAATTTAGTCGGTTCTCTTCATCCACACATGAGACCAACAAAAGGAACAGATCCTGGAACAAGCCTTCGAGTTTTTGAGAGGAAACTCCATATCAGTGGCCTTGCAGACCGGGGGGTTAACACAAAAGGCATGTGGCAGCTCACTCGGGACGTTTTTTCATCCTCTGCCGTTTGGTTTTTCACAAATCCGAGGCTGAGCTCCGCCAAAAGGCGTTCTTTGGATACCTTGTATCTTCCCAAGAGCTTGGTGTTGTTTGGTCACAAAACTGTTTAAACACTCCAGACACGTCACGTACTGCCATCCCCATCCCATCCTCCAAAGGCCCCTTAGAGGAAAACACCTTTGAAGAGCAATCCGCCTCTTTATTTGGGTGGCCAGGAACAGGTGCAAAAACGATTGCTGATTGAAACTGCTTCCAAACTGCAGAATTTGAGGACGGGCTGTTTGGACTGAATTGACTCCCAACTTGCCTTCTGACCACCTTCTGGAACTGAACATTTTAAATCGTGCTGGTCAGAAGGCGTGTGTTTGGATCATTGAAAGGTCAAATCAACCAGAACATGCTTGCCACCCTTCCATGTATCCCAGACTGGGACATCTCACACTGGGAGCCTAGCTGTTCAGTCAAACACTGGGACGAAAGCCTCGGAAAGGAAAGAACCTATTGCTTTCAGCCAGGACGTCATCAGGGATCTTGATGTGTACTTGCAAACATCCAGTGAGACATGGTGATGTTTCCCCCAGGGCCCGTCCTGACTTCCAACAGCGGCGTAATAGATTACGTGATTCTTTGACACATAGAACCTCGAAATGCCACACACACGATCCGAGCCACTGGATCCTTTTCCTGCGCACATACGCGCACATAAGTCTTCCTGGCTAAGCTGTGTAACTTCTGCGACCTGCTTTGTAAGACCAACACAGCGCAGCCAAGAAAACTTAACATTCTCACTCACTATAGCGAACTTTGTACATGAATGATGAACGCTAAGATTTTGATGGTGACCCATGTGTTCAAACTGTTGCCCTTCCATGTGCAGTTGATGGACCTTGTTCTATGTGCATCCGCGGATGTGCATCCGTCTGAAGACATGGAACCGATCAACAACCGCTACTCTCTTGGAACATCTGGTAATTAACATCTGTGTGAAACATCCTGAACGGCGAACAAGCATATGTTTTTTCCAAGTCCATCAAGTTCTATATTATATACTTTTGTCTGCCACATTTTGACCGAACCAGGCCAAGACTATCCAGGACACCAAGACTATCCAGGACCTTCACTTCACAGCCGCTTGAAAAATACCAAAAACAAAACAAACCGATCACCGCCCGCCATGGTCCATGGTTGGATAAAGCTTGACTGCTCTTCTTGCTCTTGAGCATCACCCCAAAAGATCTCTGTGAGTTCTGAGGACAACTCTTTTGGCCCTCACACCCTCAGCGGAAAGGGAACACGCTCGCAGCGGCGAGCATCCGCTGAACCACCCTGACACCTCAGGACCTCTCTGCCCAAGGCTCTTCCCGAGGTCTTTCATCACATCAAAAATCCCCAGAACCGCTGCCATCTCGGATTGGTTGGGTGCCACCACCTGAGCATCGGGTCGACCGCGACCGACCAAGGCGGTGGAACAAAGCCACCAACCTCCGCGACGTAAGTCGGTGGGAAGTCGATGCCATCAATGCAGCCAAGAGGTACGGTCCAATACTCTAACACGATGGTCAGTCGTCTGTTCCAAAGCAAGTTTATTTGTATTTACACACCTGGCTTGCAGATTCCCAGATGGCTGACAGAGAACAGCTTCATGTTTTCTTTGGTCTTGCGAGTAAATCTCTCTGGTTTTGCACCACCCAAAAGGTCATGGCCAAGCAAAGCCCTAGGCCCTAGAAGTGGGTGACAGTAGAATTGGGAACCCAAAACAACGACGCCATGCAGAGACATGCAAGGTCTTTCCACCATCTCCCCCTAGGGTTCCAACCACCCCCTGAGAAGGTGGTTGGGGTGGGTTTGGGGGGTCTAACCACCTTCTGAGGATATAGTTGGAGCCCTAGGGCTTCATCCATCTCCCTTCATCCATCTCCGCCTCCCCGGCAGCCACGGCAGCCACGGCACGAGCATCACAGAGGACTCGCACATCTCGCTGAGCTTCGTTCGCTCCTCCATGCGCAGCTCACGCTTGGGGAGCACCGGCGGCAAGTGATCCAGGATCCTCGGCCGGAACCGGCAAACGCACGGTGCGACGTGCGAACTCGTCCGGAAGCGCTCCTTCCATCACCCCATCCAATGGTCCCTGTCCAATGTCTAGACCCTATGGATCGAGAGAGAAGATGGGATCCCATCCCGAACTCGGTCACCTCGGTCTGCTTCCGCTTCGTTGGCAACTCGTCTGCTTCCCAGCAGGCTGAGACAGAAAGGCTCGCACCAAACATAAAGAAACGGTGCATTGCCAAGTGGAGCGCAGAAGAACTTGATTCACTTATTGCAATACCCATTTGGTGGCCAGGTTCTACATGTTTTGTCTGCTGCACTCCTGAACAACTGCCACTCCAGGGATTTAAACATTGTCTACTGTACTGCTCTGTCCACATGACTACTGCTATGGCGTTCTGCATTTTGTTGAAACGTGTTGAAACAAAAATGATCACTCCAACATCATTTATGTAGACTCTTGAGGCTCTTGATTAATAAACTCCCCATATGAAGAGGATGTTCCACTTCAATTGGGTGCTTTATTAATCAAGAGTCTACATTATCACACATGTGACACAAGGATACACATGGTCTTTTCGTCCTTGGAACCACCACACCATCACAGGCCCCCTCCCATTGTCCCTCTCGCTCGAACTTCTCGCCGTTTCACTTGGATTCCGCTCGGCCCAGCGCACGCGTGACGGAACCTTCGCCCCAGCGTCAGGTTCTCGGGGAGCGGGTTCCATCGCGTGGCGACCAAGCTCTTAGCGCCGAAGTCGGTGAAGAGCACCCGAACGCCGGTGCCCTCCGGGAGCTTGTTGGACAAAGCGAAGGTCTTGGCCACCTCGGAGACGGGCGGTCTGGGTGTGGGAATAGATGGTAGACGGGGGCTGACCCAGGAAGTTGACCCAGGAGGAGAGAGTGTTCAGTGTGAAATAGACCAGCATCCCCATTCCATGGGATTATCTCGGGAATTCTCTGGATATCCCTCAGCATATCTCAGCATCGTTTGAAGTCTAACTCCAAGGGATATCTTTCGCAATATAGAAATGCCACGCAAACAACAAAAGACTCCTAAAGTCACCTCGGTACACCCCAGTCACCCCCCAGTCGGCGTCACCCAAACCCCCTCCAGTCGGCGTCGCCGCTTGGGAACGCGTCTCCGTTCCACGCTCCGTGGCCGGCCTGTTCGGCAAACTGAAGGACGCCGCCCAACTCACCTGCGCCCATGGCGCACGGAGAGGGCGGCGGCGGACCAATCATGACTGGACCCACTCGCGTCTTCCGAACGAAGCGGGCTCAATGGCGTGAAAAAGGCCTCTCCACCGTGAAACGATAAAAAGCGGTGGCCGCCAAAGCCTATGCGTTGCTGAAGGGGCTGGGATTTAGGGACGACTATAGTACGGCTCGGGTGGCTCGGGTTGTTCCCTTAGTCACCCCTTGCCACTGCTTCAATGCCCGACACTCCATGGGACTGCCATATATGCCAATCAATTGACCCCCAGTCAACCACCCCTGGGCCGTTTCTGCAGTCCTATGGCAGTCCCAGACGGGTCGTGTCTGGGAATGCTCAATGGTGACGACATGGTCTTAGTGCCCTGTGCCCAGCGCCGTGGGGTCCAATGCCACGCCCTGAAATCCCACGAAACGTGCGCTCCGCGCTCCGATCACCGGTCAGAACGACACGAGGGCCAGCCCAGGCAGGGCCCGTCAGTCAGTCCAAATCAAAAGACACCGGACTCGGAGCTTTCGTGTCTTCCGCGCCTGTCACTTGGCTGTCCTCTGCGCCAGTATTGAAGTACATCGATTGGCGGTTTTGACCTTCCTCCGGATGCCGCGGCTTGGATGTGGGCGTGGCAAAGACCATACGAGACTGGACAGGAAAGGATCTAAGCAGCAAACCTTTTCCGGCTGCCGACCAAAGAACATCAAAGAACACTGGCTGTGCTTCCTCTCTTTGCACATGCGTCCCATCACATGCCATTATAGTCAAGGACTCTCAGTAGGCAGAAACCGTCCCAGGGCTGGTCTTAAGCAGAA
>CAXAMN010021806.1:2026801-2069108 GCA_963970005.1 Durusdinium trenchii | reverse complement strand
TATATATATATAGTTTTTTGGTTTTAACATATATTAAACAAACACACGCGCGCACACACACATCACCAACATTATACTGTATATACAACAACAAGATAGAACAACCAGCCTATTTTGCAGATTTTGCAACATTTTTTTCCTCCATTCATTTTTCTGGATTTATTTTCTGCTAACCAGGGGCTCTTCCTTATAGTCATGTTTTCAATTAGTGTTAAAATCACCCATTTCCAGACGCAGTAAGCAGAACAATTACTGCTTAGTGTCCGGGTTTGACTATACTCTTCCTTGATTGGAGATTGCAGAACCCCAAGGAAGGCTCTTTCCATCTCTTTGAGCGCTCACGGCATATGTCACCGTAGGTCACTGTGACAAACACTCCAGCAAGTGTGATCACAGCATGTCACACTCCAAAATACCCCAAAACAACACCAAAAACACCTCTGACTCCCCCAAAAAAGCAACCCAAAAAACCCACCCAACACCAAACATATACATGCCCCTGCCGACACCACGCCTCGTTCGCCCGGAGGGCGGCGGAGCAGGCCCAGGTCACTGCTTGCTCAAAGCTGATAGGCACTGGGGTGGAGGCCTCGATGGTGGCCTGGACACGACACACGACGACGGCGAGAGACGGCGAGAGACTGATGGTTCGATGGTGTGAAAGCCCGAAGAAGAACAGCACCAAGGTGGAGAGGCGGATACAGGCAGAGAGATCAGAGAGGGGACTGGGACTGGTGAAGACAGTGTGTCCCCAAAGATTGGAAAACATAGAGGCGATGAGACATGCGATGCTATAGACCATGCACACCAAGCTGTTTCGATTCACTGTTGGGCACCTCTACATGGAGTCCGGGATTCATAGTTCTTACAGAAAGGTCAGCACCTTCTAATCTCGGTCCCGGATTCTTGCTCATATATATAATTCTATTCCCCAGAATCCTAAAGTCCAAGGACAAGACTAGTATTATTGGCACCACAATGCACCACCTAAAGGAAAAGGAAATTCCTGGACTCGAGACATCCAGGCAGACCAATTTTAAAAATAGTCGATTGGACTTCCAGGGTATTGCAGTACGGTTGCATGATTCTCAGGTGCTCGGGAGGAAGTTCCATGAGGTATGAGGTGAAAGCAAAGCACAGGACTACAGGACTGCAACTGGTCGATATCTCTTTGTCACGCCCGTACTCTCACCAGACCTATAATAATTAGTTATATATACCAGACAGACATTACCAGACATACATTAGACGCCCAACATGTTTGTGGCTTGAATTCTTCACGGGTGGATATCATGTTCGTGGGGATGGTTGGTTGAAACAAGTCTCTATACCAGCAGTTACATGTCGGGGTGCTATCCATGGAGGTTAGGGGTGCCCATTGTCCACTCACTGGATGGGACTAAACACCACCCCGACATGTGACTCCTGGTATAAGCGGAATTCGTTGCTTCTTTCGCCCAAAGCATCTGTCTCCAGGTCGCGCAGGTCCGCCGGTCTGCCTGTACCATCTCTTCTCGCATGCCCTGCGCCAGCCTCCTTTCCTCACTCATGCCTGCGGCAGCGTCTGGGAGAAACGAACAACGCGGAGGGGTAGGGCGGCAGACAAGCGTTGGCCGACGCTGATGGTCCTGTCTCGAGCACGAAGTGTCCTGTCTCGATCTGAATTCCGCTTTCAGTTCGCCCTGCATCTCTTTCCTCCCACTCAAAGCCTGCAGACTTGTGGCCATCCTTTCATCCATTCTCATGTCCATTTCCGGTGGCTTCTCTCTCAGGAAAAAAATATTAGAAAATACATCCACCCCATCACTTGCGTCCCTCATCCCTCTCCCCTTCCGCCTGCACCCAGGCTGTTCAGCGTTTTCTGCATGGGCGACGCGCGCAGCGCGCAGCGCGCGGAACCGCGCGCGGCACCGCGTGCCCCACGCGCCGCGACGCGGTTCGTCGCTGCGACGGCGAGGCTGGCCGTGGCGACGAGCGCTGAGCAAAGTGGGGCCTGGCCGCCATGGGGAAGGTGGGGACGGTGGGAAGGAAGAAAAAACCAAAAAACAAACACTTCCAGGGGCACTTGGCCATTTTTCAAGCCCGACCTCCAGATCCAGAATGGTCCGGCTTCGGCGGACGGAGTGATTTCGTAGCGATGTGATGTGGGTTCTACTGGGGGTTCTGTACATCTTGACCACTTTTGAGCCTTGCACCCTCCTCGTTCACCCGCATTTGGGTGATCCTGAGAGCTTCCAATCTGATGGACACCTCCTCGTGCCTCTCATGTAGCGAAGTCAAGTGATTTTTGAATGATCCAAAAAGCCCAGGGCTCAGGGGGATGGATGAAGGATTCGCAGTGGGACGGCGTGTGTTCCAGAATTGGTAGGTGTTCCACAACTAGAGGACCTCAGGTGCTGAATCAAAGACATGACCATGTAAAGACCACTCCTAGTCTCAGCCTCCCACACTTTGATCAATATGGCCTGGCCCACTGGGGGAGCCACCACGGACCCAATAGTAGAAGGGGAAGAAGATTATATACACCTTCTCAGAAAGGCTTTGCAAGATGATGTTCCTCTATTCAAAATGATCAGTTTTGTAACTTTTGGGCGTCAAATCCGAAAACCCTACTTCTCAGGCCCCCAAAAAAACACGTCTGCACCAGGACAGCGTCCCGCCTCGTGTCTGCCTCGCGCAGAAGGCCGCGCAGTGGGCGGCCGGTCGAAGCCTACGGTGTGACTCCTGCGACGGCAGCGCGAGTTCCTGGTTCAAAGACTTGTGTTTCTTTCCTGCCTGGTGCCTCAGGGGCGGGTCAATTGGGTTTTCTGGCTACCCCTTCTTGGCATGTTGGGAGCAGGCGAAAGGGACGCAATCAGAGGTGTTAAGGTGGGAAAAAGGCGTTTAAGGTCATGTATGCACTACACCCTGCAGCTGTCGCTCAAATATAGATCGTGAAACGACGTTACTTGCAAAAGGACTCGGATACTCAGCTTTCGTCAAAAAAAACCATTGAACATGGTTGAACGCAAGATGTGCGTTTTCACCTGAATGTGACCGTGTTGTCCAAATCTGTGCTGTGAAGCAGCTGAAAAGTCCGTGTCCCTTAGTCCCTCGGTCTGTCCCAAGTCCTGGCCGCGCCATGCGGCGCCCAGGACGGCGCAAGGAGGGACATGGCTGGACTCATGGCTCGCGCACGAGTCCAATCGAAATCGACGGTCCACGGTTGGTCAGAAAAGACACGAACTCGTTGAGTCCAAACTGGTGGATGGCTCGATGACCTGGAGGTCTCGAAAGCGTATATTGGGGCACCGTTAAGCATGCGTCTCGAAACCGTGCCGCGTGACGCTCTTCTGATAGGGCCATTGGAGAAAGCAGGTATTCTTCGGCTAAACATGCACATGAACTTCTCCACAGCTCCAGAGCCGCAAGGCGAACAAAAACCTCGAGTTTTTGTGATGTTTGAGCTTATAGAGCTATTAGATGCTATTGTCGTCACGTTGCCAGAGCTATTAGTCGCTTGCCACACGTCCCTCATTCCCTCATTCCCACATCGGCACAAGGTCGGTCAGTCCGCCCCCGTGCAGGAGAGTCACGGGCCATGTGAACGACACGGAGACACGACAGTGACAAAGCCCAGAGAGTCCCAGGGTATCCTTTGCACATACTTAGACTTACTGGGAAACTGCAGAATCTCGGTGAAAACGGGTTGAACATGGCCATCGAGACTCCCAAGATCACCCAGGCCGGATGTTCTCTTCATCTGAAGAATGAGAAAAGATGAGAAACCCAACATGGGTCCTCAGCAGCTTTTGGGGGCAAGACTTGTGCAAAGAAACAAGTACAGTAACAGAGCCTTCACAAACCTTCAAAGTGGTGAGAAACTCAGCTGAATCAGCACACACGTCTTCAGGCGTATGGCCCTTCCCCGCGATCCCAACATGTTTTCGTGCAAGTCGAACCTTACCTCTGAAATCCTCCTAGCTGGCATTGTTCTTATTTGGAACATCTGTTCATCTTTTTTTCGGAACAAACACAGAACGTTGTTCTCGACAGACCACGACCTATGTGGTGAAACCTTCCCGAGCTGGAACAGTTCTCATTCACGAACTAGTACCCAGACACGACCCATGGGACTGCCATAGGACTGCCGATCAGTTGGGGTGGTGCCAGGGGGGGTCAATTGATCGGCATATATGGCAGTCCCATGGAGCGTCTGGGATTTAGTTCAATGTGATGGTTCCTGACCGCTAAAGGGATTCCACAGAGACAGTCTGGCTGGGTGTTCCAGACCTGGCCACGAACACATGGGCGCGTGACGCTCCGATCCAACATGCACAGGGACATGTGGCATTGTGCCACCAGGAACTAGACTTGAGGCTTAGTGACATAGGTGGCAAGGCCTCAAGTCTAGTTCCTTGCCACCTTAGTGACATAGGTGGCAACTCAGGGTCAACCTTGGGACCCACCAACCCCGATGGTTGAACCGTTGAAACCCCTCACGGCTCCGAGGTCCAGGCCCACCGTCATCATACCACGCCTTAGAACCCGTGTGCGGCGAACCCGGTCAGACCGATCAATCCATGGGCAAAAGGCTCCTGGCAGCCTGGCGCGACCTGCGCGACCTGCGTTACACCTGGGGAGCGACCTCGCGGCCTGCCAGTTGGTACGCTGTTGGTACGCTGCTTTGTAAGCTTTGAGGTTGCTCAGGTGTTTTGCCGACGCCATTGGGCATTGACATGCGTTGACCTGGGTTGAGATGGACATGGGTGATGGTAGGCACAAGATGGATGGTCTGCAGGCAAGGACATGACATAGTTCATGCGTGCTTCATGGAATGCGTGCAGGAAGCCACTGGGCATAGGAATTCACGCTCCCAAGTGGGTTGGCCTTCCCGTTCCCACGTCGGAGCAGGGCGCACTTTCCAGCTGGCTTACAGCCGCAAGATTTAAGTATAAAATGAACATCATGACATCGAAGCGAAAGCGAAGCATGTCACACGGCCTTCATCGAAAAGGACAACTGCTCATGCCCAAGTTCGTGAGTTGCACTCAAGAAAGCTGTGGCCTTTTCGCATTGTAAAGAAGGGTAGGGGGTCCTGAGTCAACCATCCCACCTTTACACCTACAATGAAGAGCCAAGGATCTGTCAACCGATGCATCGAAAGAGCCTCCAGCATGTCGATTTCGTCTCAACTCCAAGGCTACCTTCCACTCCAGAACCGCAGAAGTCCGCCCCAATGAACTCAGCTCCTTTACAAAGTAGCCCTGCAGTTCTTGAGTCAACCAGATTCGGGAAGTAAAATGATGTATATATATATATATATATATGTCAATGGGCTCCATTGGATGCAACTGCATTCTCATCCCGCAGGGGTAGCGAGACATCATCATCTTTCCGTGCTTGCTGCTGGGCCAAGAAGTACCAGGGGTCCCAACACAACCACTGCAATCTGCCAATCTGTGGAATGACGCTGTCAATCTGGGGAATGACGTGGGATGAACCGGCAGGGGCGGTGCATCACCTGCCCATCTAGATATAGTCAATGCCATACGCAGAAAGCTTTTTCAAGCCCACTTCGGTACATGGCTCCCAGAACCTTGTGCAGCGATGTTGCGCAAAGCAGTTCTTGACCTTAATGCTGGCCTGAAGAATTTTGTGGCTACTCGATCTGCTGCAGTTCACTTGGCACCTCTGCCAGTTCGGCAGCTAGGCAAGTCGATCAAACCTCTGGGCGTCCCCTCAGACGCACCAACGACCCTCTGAAGGCTCCGCGTCGATCCGCTCTGGTCGATACGACCTGTCTGCTCGACATCGAGAGAGACCTGGATTGAAGCGCCAGTGACAAACATCGCGTGGGGCCCTGCACCAAATGGTCTGAGGGCACCTTCAACTGCTCCAACAGTCGGTGAATGCTGGGTGACATCAACAGTTGAATAGTGTGGACATTGTCTGCAGCGTGAGAACCCAATCCCGTTCTCTCCAGCTCTTCTGGTCAAATATGCTGGACAGGATTCCCACCGCTGGTTCTCCTGTCCGTAAGAGCGTCCGTAAGAGCGCCATTATAATATATATATATATATTACTGTATTGTTGTCAACGGTCGTGGACTAGTGGCCTTGTTTCTTTCCGCAGCCTTGCCCAACCTTGCAGTGCCCGCCATGTCCTGGAAACTCACTTGGGGGCGAATGCTGGAAAAGTATCCATATGTTGGGTATATCCTATTCCCTGCAGAAATAGCTGGATCTTCCAACTTTATGCACAATGTCGACCTTTTTGAAGTTGGTTGTAACAGTGGATGATAATGCTTAGGTGGCAGGCCTTCCTCTAAAGTGATGTCTTTGTTTACCGACTGTTGCAGGTAAGAACGGACACCCCCAAACAACAATGGTTTCGATCCTGTTCTGCCAGAGTCTTCGCTCTGTCTTGAAGGTCTTTAGCCCAGCTCAAACAAAAAAGTACTTCACAAATCTGCACGTCTGAAGCTGTCGAGCTTCCAATTCAATTTCAATTGTAATTCTTATGTTTTGCAAAGTTCTTCCACTCGTCCACCCTCTTCGCGTTCGTAACCCATCGCAACCAGTTTGGAAAAGATGGCTTTCTCCACAAGCCTCTGTCCCTTGAACCTGGGTAATGTTAGATCAGTATTTGTGGGTACCTCCGCAATTAAAGTATCAATCCAGAAAATCCAGATCAAACTTGATTTATTATTCGACCAGAAATTGCCCACAATTAGCAAAAATCACCAGTCCCGAGTCCAGATCCATATTTATAGTATTCACTCGCCAAAAAGAAGAATGTTGCACAGAGAACATCGCTTGCAGATTCTTTTCATGCACACACACAGAAGCTGTCAGGACAGAAAAGAGACCCACTCTGCCACAGTCAACTCCCTGTCTCTCAGGGAGATGCTCCTCCAGGAGTAGGCAGAAGAGCTTTCTTGCCAGACATAGACATATACAGTTAACAGTTCAGAAGCCTGCAGGTGAAGAGTATGTCCAAATAATTTTTGTAATGGATGTTTTATGCTTTGGATATGATCTGGGAATATGTTTTTTTTTAACACTTTTTTATGAAGCCACAATTGCAATATGCGGCACTGTTGGGGCTCACTGTGCCAGATGAGCCGAAGCACGTGCCAGACATACCCAAGTGTGTTGCCTGGAGGCCTAGGGCGCCACAATTTTCCAAGTTCTGTGACAGGTCTGACAGCCCCCTACATAAGAGTTTCCAAGTTCCCCTATACGAGAGTTCCCAGTTTGCCCACTGACAACACATGCTGCTTATTGCAGCCCTGGAGCACCTATTTAATGAGCCTATTTAGTAAATTTAGTAGTCCTCAAGCCATTAAAAGAAGAAAAAACATAAACATATCATAATTTCAAATTTAGCCGTTTTCACAACCATTAAAAAAAACATAAACATATCTTCAACCCGTTAAAAAAAAAAAAAAAAACATAAAACACAAAAAAAATCTGGAAATGAGCCCTGTGCAGAGTTTATGAAGTCATAAATATACCGGCTCAGAAGCAGCTGCAGGCTCCTTCAGAGTGCTTTCAGCAGCAGCAGCAGCCTTCTTCACAGGGCTTATAGTAGCAGGCCTCTCATTATGGACCAAATTATATACCATAATTATGGACCCCCCCAAACCTTTAAAAAAAAAGACATTGGCGAGGGGGGGACGCCAACTCATACGGATCTAACATTACATTACAATGTCCCACTCAGTTTGTCCAGCAGTGTTCCATGGTCCAATAAACTTCTCGTCTTTTTCGCCACTGGAAAGGCCTCCACATCTTTTCGTCTTTCTTCCAACACCAACACCTTTGTCATGTTTGGACTCAAGAGGCCCCAGTGGCCACCAAACTCAACCCAGTTGAAAATTATAGAATATTAAAAACCCCCCCAATTGAATGGGAAATCCTCTTCATACCTAGACTGCCTTTTCGGGCCTGATTTTCCGCCTGAATGTGACAGAGCCTGTCTTTGTGACAGTGGGCTGAAATTACGGACTGGGCCGCAGTCTAGGTATGGGGGGGCTATTAAGCAAGAGTCTACAATAATACCAAGTCACAAGCTGTGCCCGTTCATGTTCCAAGCTGTGCCCGTTCATGGTCATGACCCGATCGGTGGAGCCTCTATGCGGAGAAACGGCCCGCGTTATATTGTCAGTTACAGCACGCTTCCATGTGTTCATTTAGGTCCAAATAAGACAGGTCATCATGTTTGGTGCTCTACTTTCCTTTATTGATTCTCGTTAAACTTTTAAGGTGTCCCGAGTCCTTTTCCTCTTCTAGTAGAGTGTCCATCATACATCTGCAGCAACTCTCAGCAGGACTGGTCGCTCCGGGTAGCTCCAGATTCTCCAGATAGCTTTTAGAGTTGGCTCAATGCCTGTCTGACCCAAATGCTCCTTTCGCTCACCCTGCAACTCGTCACTCTACAGCGGATAAAAGAAAAACGGTCACCTCACGGCCTCACAGCCCCAACTTCGACGCCGCATGTGCCCCGCGCTTTCACGCGGCGGCTCGGTGACACGTCGTGACGTCATGCTGCGTTGTCCTCTGTCCTCCCTCCCTCAACACCGCGCCGCCGCCGCCACGCGGTGGGTTGGGCCACCCGGGCTGGTAGAGTACCGCAAAGGTCATGGATTGGAAAAGCCAACAAATGCCCCAGGGCCTCCGGTGTCGAAGCGCACGAGGCGAAACCGGGGTGTCGGAAGGTGGTGTTAGGTGTTAGAAAGGAGTCGTGGAGAGGACCGGTGTGGGGAGGTGAAGACAGGTATGGGTAGGTATGAAGTAGGTGACCGGTAGGTGTGATGCTTTTTCTGGGGTAGACCTGTGAGCCAAGATGAGGGTCATCTCACCCTAGGTTCCTGGTCGAAAGGAGATCAGGGTGGCACAAACTCAAGGAATTGGTGTGTCAGGGACAGCACTAATACAAGTCATTCAGAACTGGGTCAAGTCATACCAGCAACTTCAAAGCAACTCTCATGATCTCTCATCCAAGGGTCACTTTGGGCTTCAGGTCTCATCTGTCTCTGCATACCAGCTAACAACCATCCACCTGTTGCTCAGACCCCTCTGAGGCGCCCTGCACAAGGAAAAGGAAGACGTCCACACACATCTCTGACTCCATCTTCCTTGATTTCGCCGCGCCGCTCGCGATCCTCTCGCGTCTCTCGCTGGGTGGTGTTTCTTTCTCTGTTTTTTTCGCCGGTGTCTCGGTCGCGACCAGACCAGATAAGACGACCAGTCAGGCTCCAGCGCCTGTGTTGAACCCATCCCCAGAATGTGTTGCTCGCCATCACTTTCTAGAGTTGTGCAGGTAGTTCATCCCAGAAATAGGATCATGTTTCCCACCAACAATTGAGGCATTCCTTCAGCAAAATCCAACGACATCTGGCATATCTTTCGTCTCCTGTGCAGCAGGGAAGAAAACCTCACAAACTCTGAGCAGAATGTATCATTGACCGTATCAGTATGAGGCGGGTTCACAGTTTTTGAAAATACCAACCAACCTATATAGATGCAACAGGCACCTTCTAGCACCTCGTTCAGGAGCAGCATTCTGACCAACCTGCTTACTACTCTGTGTGGACTCGCTCCGGTCGCTGTGCGACAGGTTCAACATCATGCGAGGAGCAAGACCGTTGTCCGTCGCCGTGAGGACCGTTGTTCATGAAAAAAACGTGCGTAACATGGTTCACCACCAGCCAACTCCAGCTAGTCTCGGTTCCAATAAGTCATCCTCCACAGTCGTGACCCAAAACATCACCACCAAACAGCTCGCTCTTAGACAACCCTCAGTGTCGCTGAAAGCTGCTGCCCCCAGAGGCCTTGTTCATCCTTGTTCATACCCCCACAGGTCTTTACACCCACCATGAAGAAGCGCGGGGACACCGCGGCAACGACGCGAGGCGCGGGAGGACGCCGCATCCCGGGAAAACACCGAGGCGCTGGGGAGGAAAGCCCTCCACCAGGATGGCGGTGCAAAACCCGAAGAGTAAGGTGGACCTCACCGGCTCCGCGGCGGTACCGGGTGCAGCGGTGGAAGCACCGGTGGAAGCACCGGGTGCACCGGGTGCACCGTCCGAGGTACCAACGGAGTCTGATGTGTCTGATGTTCAAACGGAGTCCGATTCCTACAGGCAGCATAGATGCTCCACACTCCATGGAATATGCCTATTGGGGGATTTCAGGGGCCAATTCCAGTCCCACGGAGTGTCTGGGATTTTCGGATCGAAATGGAGGCTTTTCGGATCGACCTAAGGCCACGGACACAGATGACCATCCAAGCGGTGCGTTTTTTTTTAATCGGAGATGTGAAGGAGCGTCATCGGCCCTTTCAAGAGCTCAGTTGTTTGAGTCTCGAGGTTCAATGGATGCAAGTGTTGATGTCGCCAGCGTTTTGTGGAGACAGCTGAAGGTCTGTTCCACAGCTTGGTCTCTTTACGTTTCCACGTCAGTGGCTCCGAAACAGGCCAGGGCACTGTGGTCTCCAGTTTTCATTCTGTTCCAGGCTCAAATTAGGCTCAACCAGGCGTTTCTTGTTTGTTCATCACCACTTGGTCGTCCTGAGAACCTTCCTTTCAGGACCTGATGTTTGAAAAAAATATACAATGTCCTAGCCTTCCAAGACGATTTAAAGGATGGTTGACCTGATTAAATGTGTAAAATCCTGAAAAACTGTGGTTGTTCAGTACTGCCTATTAAATCCAAACAGTGGTTGGAATCCTGTAGGATGGCAAATGCTTCTCGAAGCACTGGTCAAGTGCACGGAACATTCCGTCTTAGACGCGTCCCGGACTTCGGACTGACGGACTTCGAAATCCACTTCCAGCGCTTCCCGTTGTTCGTTTTCCAAACTTACTGGGTCGCATGTGTTGATTCCAGGTCGCTTGAGCGTCAAGTTCTGCGAGCTATCCAAATGCTCCTGGGCACAGAAGGCGGACGAGTTGCGGATGGAACTTGGTCTGTGAGGAAGCTGGAAAGCAAACAGCAGACCCTACTGGTGGTGAAGAGTAGTAGGCAGCCGCTTGGCCATGCCCCTTGCACCGTGAACCTAATCCACACACCCTTGAGCCCATCACAAATCCCGGGCACGCACGTTCCTCCTCCCTAGATCTGCAAATGCTAATCTTACCACCCCAAGAATCCAAACACCGCAAAATGACGGGTTCTCTTCCACCCTGTCGGGCATGCCATACATCAAAAATGAAGTCAGTAGCAGGCACTTGACATCTTAGGGGCGAAGAAGAGACTACAATCAACATGCACCCTTAGGGTCCAGGGAAACAACACTTGCCGCCCAAAATATCCACAACCTTCTGGTTGTCTAATCTCGATGCGATATCATTTTGAGACTGCACTGTTGGTATCCCGCTTAACCAATCTCCATGATCTCGTGCTTTTGCCAAGGCGCATCCAGCATGTCTCGGACACCCTCCTGAAAGGACTCCAAGCGACTGTGCCTGACATTGACATCAAAGAGAACTGGACCAAGCAATGGGTTCAGTGGATGATCTGAGCATAAAGGGTGCAGCATCACCACTCCAAGTTCTGTGGTGAACAGAGAGAGAGAGAGAGAGAGTCACAGATGGGGATGATCTCCCACAGATCCAGATGATCTCCTTCTTTTTAGTCCAACTGCCAAAGGCTCTGCCAGTCCTTCTCAGGTCAACAGCTGACGGTTCTCTTCCAGCTCGGGCGGCCGGGGGTTCTCGTTCTGAGCTGGGTCGGGTCGGTGAGAAGCAAGGTCTCTTTGGTTCAGCGGCCGTTGGAAGTGAGAAATGGTGCGGATGGGATCAGCGCGACACCGCGAGAGGCTGTGTGCATGTCATGTGTCCGCCCAAAGCAAGATGATCATGGGAGCAAGAGCAAATGTGACATGCACGGTTGATCCACACATGTGTTGTTTTTCATTGTTGTGTCCAGAGCAAGATGTGGAAAACCATCCTGCTAGTGGCGGTCAATGACACATGCTAAGCAGTCCACATTTGGTACGTAGAACTTGTAGGAATTCGGTGCTTCAAACAGTTAAACACATGTCTGTATTGTGGAGTCTTCGATGGGTTCCCCATGCTGAAACGAAATGGATGTGTATTCCAACAGGAAGACGCCAACAATAAGTTTTTGTCTATTTCCCTTCTTCCAGGGGGTCAAATGGCTGGGAGGTCTCACCGAAACTTGGAGAACATCGCCGTGCGCGGTCCGAAGGGAGGACCATTGAGGATCGCTCTGGGACCCTGAAAAGGATGGGAAATCTACGTCACGTCTGGAAGAAAACAGCTGGCAACCCTGGAAGCATTAAGACTTATTAAGACATATATTAAGACGATGTTCAAAAAATATGTGGAAATTTATTTCTGGAATGTTCTAGATTAGATGACTGACGCAAATTGATGCGAAAAAATGTCACTCCAGATGCATTCCGAGTCCATTCCTTCCTTCCCTACAAAAAAAAACACGGGGCGCGCCTCATCTGCACAACATGTTGCGACTTGGCCACGTGTTCCGAGCTCACCCAGGGCCCCACCTGAGATCCGCCCCCGCGCTTTGGACGGGGTCGCCAGGTCACGCTGGTCATGGGGGTGTGAAAGGCCCTGAGTTCTGGTCTCCGTGCGCAAAATCCCGCGTGCAAATGGCACTGCCAGGCCCAAGGATTCTCAGGGTATTAAGAATACAATTATATAGATTAAACTAGCACCGCACCTCACTGGAGCCTAGTGATGAAGAGCAACTACATCCGAGTTTAGGAAGCGAAGCTGGTGTTCCGAGCTGGAAAACATAGGAATGTGCAAGCCCAAGAAAATCCATTCATTCAATGACGTTAGGGCTTGGGATTGTGCAAACTTCAACATTCCCAGATGGACGTCGACCAGTTAGAGTGCAAGCCCAACATCAACCAGTTGAAGTGCAAGCCCAAGAAGTGACTGGACTGGCTGGCTGCCCTGTCGCCGCAACCGTTTCGGGAGCCCTGGCGGCCAAAAGCACATCGAGGGCAACCTCGGAGCACTGGGGTGGGCGAAGGGATCCGCATCTTGCAGATGAAGCACCATGTGTTTTGTGTTCCTTCGATGTTTGCGCCCAAACTAAGTTAAACAAGACTGCATGAGATCTGCAAAGTGTCCAACAAAGCTTCATCTATATCTTGGAACCCAAGTAGTTCAGGGTATACCTTCGGAGTAAATCCCATTGCCAGGGCCCAGTGGAATATGATGGTGAAGGGCCTGCCGGCCCTTCCCACAAAGAGTGAGTCACTCCTTGACCGATAGCTATACTGGCAATTGGGATACACCCTAATCCCAAGGACCTTGGGAGAAGTTCTCTTCTTTCCCACGGTCAATCTACTAAATCTACTACCCCCTGATTCTCCGAGCCCTCAAACACATAGTACTTTGAGGGCCGGGACCCCTGGTATGAAGGGTCAAACCCCTGCCATGGAGAGCCCAAGGATTCTTGGCGATATTAACTAAGAGGCGATTCGAGACATCAAGTGAAACATCGAAAAGACTAATGACTAAAACTATGATCATGTGAATCAAAAGGACTGGAATTCTGGGTGGTCTGGGCATTTTCTAAGAACGAACCAGCAAGGAACCTGGGCCTGGAAAATTCTTGGATGGCCAAGTCATTTCACACACCTGCAGCATCAGGGTATCGGGAAAGTCAGGAAAGCACCATACAGCTCGGTCAGCTCACCGGTCGCAAACCTTTTAAACAAAGTGGCCTGCTGGGAACGCGTGGAACGCGAGTCGTTCCCAAGGGCCGTGTATGGCGAGTCGTTCTCAAATGGTTCCACCACTCGGTGGAACCCTTTACTGCTGGCGGTGGGAGGGTCCTGACCCAAAAATGGGCTGCAACAGGATCCTCCCCTCCTCTCCTTCTCGATGCCGTGTCCCGGTTTTCTCCGTGTCCTGCGGCCCTTCCAAGGGGACCGAACTCAAGACCCCTGGTGACGTCCGAGCTGCGAGTGAACGATGGTTTTGAAGCAGGCCTCCCGCTCAATATAGGGCGGCACCCTATAGGTCAAGCATACCCCCTATCACGGGACTTCTCTGTGTATATTGAGGAAAACATATTAGAATTGGTATGAATTGGTTATAAACACTATTTGCCCAAACCCTGGGAGTGCCAAGACGCTTGAAAAAATATGAAATAAGGGTCTCTAAACCGACTTGGTGAAGCGAGTCTGCGAAGTTCCTTTACTTCGGTAGTCCCACAAATCGTCTTGGGACGTCTAACTCTTGATTAATCAACCCCCCCCCATAATATGAAGAGGTGCTTCAATTCAAGTGGGGTGGGTTTATGGCTCAAGCATCACGAGTCTACATTAAACACCGTGATCCACGACCTGCAACCTTGTCACCCGGCCCAGGTCTGCTAGCGCCGCCGCCATGGTGAAGCATGAAGCGCGCGTGTGACAACGCGGCTAGTGGACGTGGAAGACGAAACCGTGGCCGAGCTTTCCCGAGCTTTCCCGAGCTCCAGGCCAACTTCTGAGCTGCTAAGCTGCTAGAAAAGGACAGTTCCCACGTTGAAATTAACCAACCATTGGACCATGGTTGACCTAGCCGCCCTGCATGGAGTCCCTGCTGTTACTCTTCTGTGAATATGCTTTCTCTGCTGTCAAAGGTCCAAGAAGAGACTACAAATCCACGACCTGAGCATCTACCCAGTGAACCAACTCCTGGTTGAGGGTCCTGGGACCCAGGTCCTGTAGGAATTCGGGTGAGCCAAATCCCTCCCTTCAAAAGTCCAGGAGATCCCGATCTCCAATGCGGCAAAAGTGGTCCAATGCTCCGAAAGCAGAAAGCTTTGGAGATCTACCTTGATAGGCTCCTCTTGGTAGATCAGAATGAACGCTTAGATCAGGTGACTTCTGTGATTCGATGCTCTAAGGTGACTGGCTTAGCCATTGGCTGCTGTTTCTCAGCCAAACGCTGCAGATCTTGGCCGGTCCCGGACCACAGGCGCCGGCGTCATGTCGCAGGGAAACGACCAGCCAGACCTCAACATGGCACCTGGGTCTGTGAGAATGGAAGGGCATTTCCAAGGGTTCCAAGTGTCTGAGACTGGTGCAATTGAACACACCCAGGGTGGACACAGGGTCTGTGCTTCGAAGTGCTACACTTCGTTGGGGTTCCCACGGCCGGTGACGTGGCCGTTTCCAAGGCCCAGTAAGGTGGGAACACGCTCGTGTTTGTTCATCCCAAGGTGGGAAACAAAGCCAACAAACCATGAAAGGCCCAGTGAATTGCAGTGAACCTGCTGCCAGATCCATCCATCCATCATCCATCCAACCCACGTTAATTCCACGAAAAATGATTTGATTCCATAACAGTGAGCCCGCCCACCCATCTGAATCTGCTGGGTGCTCCGTGTTAGACCAAAGGGCCCCGTTTTGCAGGGCCCTGAAAACGGCCCCCGGATCTTGCTCCGTGTTCTCGCCGATGTTTCCTCCGTCACCACCCGTTCCGTCTAAGGCTCGGCTGAACCGCCGTGATCGCACCTCGGCGGCCAGTTCCGCCTCTTGTGGCGTGGGGGGAACCACTTCACCTGGAAGCGGCGGAAGCGGCGGAAGCGGCGGAAGCGGAAGAGTGCCAAACGAGGCGAACCAGTGGGTGAACGCCAGCATGTGGTGTGAACGCCAGGTCATGAGTAGAGAGAGATGGTTCCAAAGATGTTCTTAGAACTGCAGTGTTTTGGGGGGGAGTGTCGTGTGCTTGAAACATGGGGATTGGAACTTCTCTCAGATTCTCTCATGCATTGCTAGTGTATCTACTTGGGAGGGCTGCGCCAAGCCTTGCTTGGTGAGGCACTTCTGGGCCAGTAATAATTTCTTGACTCGCGGTGGGTTGGGAGGTCAAACCCAATTTTGAGCCACACAATGTCATCCAGGGCTGAGTTGATCCAAACCCCATTCTTGGCGCTTTTGGTTTCTCCAGGCAAGTTTCTTGCAGGATGAACGGATGAACCTGCTGGAATCCGTCGGTACCGCCCATGACAACACTCAGCCACCTTTCTGTCCATTTAGCTCTGCAGCACCTGGCAGCGTGATGTTCAGCGCAGGGTTTTCGGCTGGTACTGGTTGCTGTTAATCGGGAGCCATCGGCATGGCAAGTCCGGCAAAGTAGCAGAATCTTGGTTTGACTGGTATAGGCTTGGAAAACTCTTTAGGAACAGGTATCATTTCAATGATGAGAACATGTGCATCAAAGTAAAGTGGAGAACAATGACTGAATTGGTATTAGTCCATTGCAAACTCACGGATTGTGAGAAACATTGCATTGCAATTGGTGTTCTTATGACCACACAACCTTTTTCCTTCCCCTCTCTTCCCCTGACCGGCTCAAATAATTGGGCAAAAACAACCACCAAATATAGTCGTAAACTGAAAAAGTATAGATTTGAAGAACTGTTGGTGTAACACAATGGCAAACTTAAATAGCACTGTTTTGCTCCCACTCAAGGGTCCTCTCTAAACAAACAAAATCGAATTCCTCAGAGTTCGTCTTGATCTGAAAATGCGAAAAACGATACACATAGCATTGATGAAACCAACTTCTTCCCACAAGCCCTTGAGCTGCGAAACAGAAAATCCGTTTGAAACCAGGGAACGGCAGGGTCTTGGCTTCTGGCATCCCAAGGACTGGAGCACCCCTCCTAAAGACCTGAAAAGTTGGAGTGTCCCACTGTCCCATGTCAAGTCTTTGGATCATTGACACATGTCATACACCAGGAGTCACAGAGCTCGGGGTGGTGTTTAGTCCCCTTACGTGAGTGGATGTGACAGGGGCACCCCTAACCTCCATGGATAGCACCCCGACATGTGACTGCTGGTGTGTGTATAATCTTTTTTGTTGGACCATCTTAACTTGAACCCCATACTTTCTCCATCTATCGCACACAAAGCCTGCACTCACCAAAACCAAAAAAGAAGGAACAACCATGGCCACGGCCCCTCCCCTCCTTTCGGTGTGCCGGATGTGCGCCTGTGAGCCCTTTGATGGTCACGCGGCTCCCGGCGGGGAACCGTCGCACCGCTGTCGGCTCCGTGGGCTCCGCTGCCTCCACCACACTCGGCGCCGGCGCCGGCGCGGCCGGTGCCGGCGCGGCCGGTGCCGGCGCGGCCGGTGCCGGCGCGGCCGGTGCAGCCTCCGTGTCCACCACAGTGGGTGCGGCTGAAGCCGGTGCCGGCGCGGCCTTGGCAGAGCGGGTGGGCGGTGGTTGAAAGCTCAACTTCAAAGAGCACGAGTTCGGGGACAGCGACAGTTCATCTGCAGGACTGAACACACCAACAACAGACCTTACACTACTAACATGTCGCAACACTACACCAAAGCCACTAGACCCCTCCTATCACACTCACTCCACGTTTCTCGCACTCCTCATTGCAAATATTCTTCCTTAACTGCTTGACTCTCTGCTTCAAAGTCTTCCGGGTTGTCCTTCAGAACCTTGAGCTCATCGCGAAGTGGAACAGCAACAACGCCTCCAAAAACTGAACCCCCCCAAATCGACACTATGGACACTTTCTCCACGAGCGATGGCATCAACAGTGTCAGCGCACGCACATGGCTGGATCTTGAACACACCAAGACACGAGAGTTTGACCGATTGGAGTCACTTCACCAAACAGCAGACCGTGATATAAAGTGCAGACCGGCAATTAAGACAAGCAGACATGGCATGTTCATGACTACCAGGTGAGTGCGAAGACATCCGACGGTGAGTGCGCCGTCGGTCACAGAAACCCCACGGACACGCGATCGCCCCCTGATGTGACGACGTGGTTTTCGGCACGCGGCGAGCTGATACCCCCGCCCTTTGTGACAGCCCGTCGAGCGAAGAGAAAAGCGCTGGGGTGCCGGGATGGGCCGGGGTCCCTCTTTGCTGAGGTACATGGTCTTAGAGAGTATTCGAAAAATGGCGCTGGTCTGAAAGAAAGGGCCTTGAAGAGAAAAACCGCCCATGGCGCCAGAGCCCAATCACACAAAATGATGTAGACCGTAAATCCTGGAAGAAAACGAGGTAAAAAAAAAAGGAAGCAGGCAAGTTGTGTTTTGCTTCCAAGCGATGTGTTGCTTGTGTTGCTCGTGTCTTTCAACACGTCACTATCATTTCCTCGCCATGTCCATCCAGAGGCCGGGTGATGTCCTATCATCTGAGGCTCCCACCACTGCCGGCTCATGGTCCTTGCCGAAGATCTTGGTGTAATCCTTGCGCAGGTCTGTGCTATAGGCCTGGCGAGACAGGTCGAGCGACCACATCATTCGTTGCCGATGAAGCTTCGTGTCGATGTTGTGAAGAAGTCCAGCACCCAAAATCAAGTAAACCACCCCAAAAATCCAGGTACATGAACAATTTAATATTGTATAGAGTACTTTGAGACTCCAGGTACAATGCACTTCTTGACCTCGAGCCGGTTCTTAGCGGGGCTGTAGTATGTAGCGTGGTTCCCTGTTCCCTCATCTGGACGGAGTCCTTCCCTCCGCTCACCTTTTCGCTTTGGATTAGCTCATGTCCCTTCGACTTCAGCACCGTTCCGTTCGCTTCGTCTCACCCCAACAGTCCGCGCCACCACTTGGGCGACGGCCGGCGCGGCTGTTTTCAGCATGCGCAAGCCGAGAAAAGCTGATGTTTGATGGGTGAAACATCTCAGCTGGTCCAAATGCAGCTGAGAAAAGCCCATATGAACAGAACCTGGCTGCCACTCAAATCACTGTCTGCGCAGCCAGAACTTGCCCTCGAGCCATCAGTGGGAGTGTCCCAACATGATGGCCGAAACTACTTGGCCATCAGCGAAGTTCGGCTGGTTGAGAAACAAAGAACCCCGCCAGGACCCTGATGTATCCTGATGTCTCTATGTCAAATGCACCTTGGATCTCTATGTCAGCGCCACCCCAGGATTTTCACCCTGTCCAATCATCACTACAGCGCTCCGGCCCCTTTCCCCAGCCTGTCACATCTGAAGCTCTTTGGCTTCATTCGCTTGCACTCACCTCTAAGGACTCAATCAAAGACTGCAAGTCCGGATTCACGCGGAAGACTCGCCCCGGCGTCCCACCTCAGTCCGGGCCCGAAAAAGCGGCGAAGCCAACCCGAAATCGGTTGGATGGGGCCGTGGTTCATGTCCAGCCAGTGCAGGGCCAGGGCCAGGGGGGGAGGATGAGAAAATCAGGTGCTGCAGAAGGCAGTTCTGGGCCCTTTGCTTCGAAGAAGAGAATCAGCCTCCCTGCGTCCCTGCAGAACCCCATCATGCCCCATCCCTCACACAGATCTATGGCATATATGTATGCATATGTACCGACACTGGGGTGGTTGAAAAGGGGATCAATGTCAAGTAAATATATGCCATCCATGGACAAGTCATGTCATAGACTCATAGACCTCTCACACTAAATAAGATAAGAACCTCCCCCGGCTACCTGGCACCTCTTCCGGCAGCGAGGGTCGGTAGGTGGGTCGCCCGGCTTTTGGGCATGTTCCGGGCCAGCGCGCACATCTCCTCTTTGTTTTTGGTCACCACCTCGACCACCTGGCGCAGATGCTGCGTCAATTGACCATGTTCATCCATGTGAAAAAGCCAAGTTGTAGCCCAAATCTGCTCCCCGCGAGCGTGCCTTGTTTTCATGTTGTTTGGTGGTGTGCAGGTGTGGTGGATGTTTGGGATGTGTTGGGCAGTGATGTTTTGAAATTTCAAGGAGAACTTGGGCCGCTAGATTTTCTAGTAGAATTCTAGGTGAGAAAATGGTACGTTGTGGAAAAAATCCTTAGAATTCAAGGTGGGGTGGAAACATGACACCATCCAAAATAGCCTCTAGAGAATGCTCTATCCAGGTTCAGCTTCCCAAGTATCAGCGAGCAACAAAACTCCAAATCTCATTTTCTAGGGGAACATTAACAACTGCATAACGAACGTGGACAGACATTCCAGAAGATCCCAGAAGTCATTTTCTAGGACCCTGCTTCGGCATCCAATCGACTCACCAGCACCTATCATCATCGCACTCAAAATGACTCCCTGGAAAATGCCCCTTCCAAAAAAATATGATGTTCCAACTGAGCCATGCTGAAAACCTTGATAGATTCCTATGTCGTAAGAACTGCCTTACGCGAAAACTTACGCCGCGCTTACGGGACCGCAGTTTCAGCTTACGCGGGGGTGTTGCTTACGCCGCTGCTTACGCCACCTTACGCCATTGCAGGCTTTGCTTACGCAGCATCGATATGACATAACCTGGAAATGTCTGGCTTACGCCAAAGCTTACGCAGAGCTTACGCGACCGCAGTTTTAGCTTACGCGGGGGGGAGGTTTTCAGCATGGCTCAGTTCTAGAAAATGCCAGGGAATCAACTCAGTGTACAAAGGTGGTTCTCTAGAAAAAACACCATTTTCTAGGGGACCTAGGTCCTTGGATTTCCTAGTGGAAATTTCAATCAACGAGGATATCAACTAACTTCTGAGTTGGTCGGCCCCTGGAGCATGGCCAGAGGACTCAAAACAGTTCCGGAGGTGCAAGAGACTCAGGTGATCTCAGGTGGCTCTAGTCAGTCTGGGACACGGGTGAGGTTCGAGGAGCTTTCTGGACACTCCAGTGATCTCCACATTTCAACAGCAAGTGCAGTCCATTTGCAGGAGTTGCTGCTCCTCTTCAAACAAACAATTTGAAATAAGGTTCTGAAACATGGTTCCAAAACAAAAACGGCACAAACTGGATCTCTCGTGTTTATTGGCCACACCCAAACTCTTAGAACCCTCAGCTGTGCGAAACGCACCTCATAGCCGATCTCGAAGGGCTTTTGGGAAGAGATACCTGAGACCCACCACCCACATCACCCACGACCCTCCAAGTTGTGAAGTTTGCAAGTTGGTCCGGATGCTTTCAGTGTTGCCTCTGATTGCTTGAAAATGGAGTACTCAGGGGCTGGTAGAGATTATCGGCTCTTGAGATGGATGCATTTCCAGACTTGAGTCCCGTCCACTCGCCCAACCTAAGTCCAGTCACTGGAGCCTCTCCAAAGATCAGTCCTGAGTAGCTCAGGGATCCAAGTGAAGGGAGGGAGGTTTGAGGATGTACTGAGGGACCTCTCAAAACTCTCCTTCTCCATACCTGTTCTTCACCTGCACAACACCCGAAGAGGAAACGGATCATCTTCGAATTCGTTCCAAACCCTCCACAAAAATTCCGGTCAACCACCATGGGGAGAGACTTGAACACAAACGGTTCTGAGTTCAGACTGCATCTCATTCGAGAAAGAAACTACTTATCAAGACACGGTGCAAACTAAAATGAGGCAATCAGTCAAAAACACAAAATCCAACGAACAGCCGGCGCCCCAAAAGAACAAACCAGGATCACAGACCAGACTCCCAGAGGATCTGGGTTGCCTTTTTGCATGTTTGAAAGTGCTTCAAGCAGCCCAATCCACGATCCACCTGTACACAGTACGGACCTACGTTCTTTGTCCATTTTTTTCCCCAAGTGACCTCGTAGGAACACGGACAAATCTTTGGCAGTCTCAACATGTCTAGAGGATCCCACCAACAAACCATCCACCTGGATAATGAATTTTAATTTCTACCACCAAAGATCACCAACAAAAACAAGAACATTGCATAGAATCGGCATAGAAAATACATGTAAAAAATCCACAGACGTTCCGAACTGATCACCCCGCCAGCACTTTCGACTCGAATCGCATCACCGGTCTCCCACCGGTCGCCCTCCGCTCCCGCTCCCTCCGCAGCTCCGAGCGTCGTCAGGGCGCCCCAGGTGGAGTTCTTCACTGCACGCGCCACTTGACCCGAGACCTCGGTCGTCCCGGACCGGCCGCGGCGGGGAAGAAGGCAGTGAGGGTGCGGTGAACAGTGTTGGACGTGAACGGTTTTGGGGCAAGGTATGACTGGACCCTCTAAGTCCACCCACCCCAGTCCCACCTTCTTAGAAGCTACTTGGAACCCTAGTAGATGTCATGATGTCGTGTTGGTGTGATGTTTTGGGGTTGGATGGTGTCACGGAAGAACGGGCAAGGGCGATACGGGAAGCTGGACATGAGCAAGCGCACCTTTTGGAGTGAATACATCCGAATGGCCAAGACAGTGAGCAAGTCGATTTCCTTCAGCCATTGAAAGGTTCTTACAATACTCAATCCATTTTGGGGTATCAAAACGAAGGCTGAGGATGAGCTCCAACGAGCTACATAGAGGCACAATGCCTCACGCCATGGCTAGTCCAGTAGCAAAAGCACCGGAATGCTGCTTGGACCACGCTGCTTGGACCACGCCTTTTTGCACGTGCCTAACTGCATCCGGGCCAGCCCTTGGGAAAACGCTCAGAACAGTTGTGCACTCACGTGTGCCCCAAGCATCATCCAGGCCAGTACCAGCTCGACCGGACTAGCCGCAGAGCGTCTAGGTCCAGCTTCTTCCATGGACACTCGCGGGTGGTTGGGAAGTTGAAGCACCTTCCGTTCGAACAATGGCTATCCCGGGCTGTCCCTAAACAGGATGAGAAACCCTCCGGCAACACCCAAAAATGAGCCGACTGACAAATAATATAGTCATGATCTGTCACGCTGAACTCGACCGACTGAAAAAGAAGAAACCACATCCAAAGACCCCTTGCAACAGCACCCCATCCAACCCAAACCAAACATCTTCGCACCAAGCCCATCCGACTCCTCATCTCCGCACCTCTGCCGGCTGCTGCCCCGCCGTCGCCGCACCCAAGGATTCCACGGCTTTCTGCTGCATCATAAAGAAGAAGTTTACTTTCCAGACGGATGTGGTTGAAAATCCTTGGATGAAAATTCTACCACAGGTTCTTGATGGAAGGTTCTAGAGAGGAAGTTCATCTTGCAGGAATCTCATTTTCACAGAAACCTTGGAAGAAAGCTCTAAAAGAAGAAGTTTACTTTCCAGACGGATGTGGTTGAAAATCCTTGGATGAAAATTCTACCATAGGTTCTTGATGGAAGGTTCTAGAGAGGAAGTTCATCTTCCAGGAATCTCATTTTCACAGAAACCTTGGAAGAAAGTTCTAAAAGAAGAAGTTTGCTTTCCAGAAAGATGTGGTTGAAGATCCTTCGGTGGAAATTCTACCACAGGTTCTTGGTGGAAGGATGCCTGTTGCCCATCTGCGCGAGGTAGGTCATGGCGGCCACTAGGTGCATTGTAGACTCCGGCGACATGACATGGAGAGTCCACTGAAACTCCTAGTCTGATAAGCAGCAAACGTAAATACTAAAAGTGCAAGGGCCTTCCATTTTTGTCCCTGCATTCTTTGCAGCGACTGCAAGGCATGAGCTGTGACTGTGACTGCGCAATTCCATGGATCACCCTTGTCCTCGCAACTCGAGTGGGAGGGGCCAAATGCACCCTAAGTTCCAGCCAGCAACTTCCAGCATGCTGAGGACTGCAAGGGCGGATGTGAATCTCCGACCCCCATGCCTGACAGGAGGGGTAGTCAGGCAGCAGGAGAGAAGAAAAAGAACTGGCCAGGAGACATACTCAGGTTTCTGGATCACCAAGCAAGTAGTCAGTCAGCAACCCCAGGACGCGCTCTGGAGCATCATTATAGCGCTTTGGAGTAAGGAAGCTCATTTGTTCCTTGCCGACCAAATTCAGCACCTCCTCGAAAAAGATCACCGAAACTGCTCAAATCTGAAACGCCTTGTGGTCCCTCAGTCGTACTGAGTACTTAAGATGTACTTAGTCTGAAATGGAATGCATCGAAACGGTTTAAGATCTCAGCTGGTATGGGGGGCGGCAGCCCAGACGCCCGGTCCACGTGGCCAGTCCAGCGTCCCTAAAGCTGGAAGAATTTCAGCCAAACGCGCCAAAGGCGATCCGAGTCTTGGAAAACAATGAAAACACATCATCGCAACCCGCGAAAACTTTCCGTGCCTCTCAACTGGGCTCGCAGCTTTTGAGGGCCTCAGAATGCATTTCGAAAACGGAATCCAGACTTCACCAAGCACAAAGGACCCAAGAGGAGAGACTACTTGCACGTGGTTCCCAAGATGACAAATGACTATACAATTTCTCCTCCCTTTGCCTTTGGCGACGGGTCTTGGTTGAGTGGTGCAAAGGATCAACAACGGTGGCAATGTCGCAGGCATGGCCTAACGGCAAAACGCTCCAAAGCAAACTATAAGCAAGCAAACTGCGAATGCACGTCATGGTCACATCCCCAAGCTTGAAAGCGATCGCGCGTCATGAGGCTTCAAGCTCAGTTCATTCTGGGAGCTGCTGCTCGGCTTCGACCAGTGTCAAGAACAGTGCCACAATGGCGGCAAAGGACCTCACGTGCGTCAATCCAGGCAATGTGGTTTGCCCCAAGTGGACCCACATGTCATACACCCCGAGGCTCCCAAACAGGCCAAGGGTCTATAGAGTCTATAGAGTCTATATAAAGAACCAGTTTTACCACTCAGGTCACCTTAAATTGTCTGTTCGCATGCTGTTTCTGCTGTGCGACACCTCCAGCTTCATATGAAACCCAAGCGAAGCACCCGGTGAACCAGGTGAGTCACCAGGGGACTCGGCAAACACGGGATGAACACTTCTGAGAATGGCTTCAGCACGTGGGCTTCCTAAAAATACACGAAGTCTCCCTGCCTTGGAAGCACACTGACTTGATACAGTCTTCCGTTTTTTTTGCCAGCGCCACTTCGGGGTGTCGCGACCGGTCGTGAGGGGACTCAGGGAGTCCATAGGTAACCACTCTGACGTTCCCGGTACTTCTTCTCGGGTCACCGGGCTTTCAGAAGCGACGAGAAGTCCTCCATCCCTGGGGTTTAAGTCCTGACTCAAACAGGATCACCGGCTTTTGGATCGATCCTGTCTGAGCGAAACCAGGGTCGCAGCTGGACACCATGGGGACCGCGGATCTTGGTCACTTGAAAGCGGCGAACTTCGGCTTCACAACACGTGGTTGCGGGATCTCTGAGGTTGAGGACGGTACCGTACACCCATAGATCTTGGGGTACGGATGCCTCAAGGGGCAGCAACTTGCCAGGGCCGGCCAACCAAACCAGGGATGGTCATACTCAACAAGCGAATGCTAAAGTGACTTGATTCCTCGTGATTCTTGTTGTTTGTCCCTCATATGTATCCTCATTGTACTTGCCACTTGAATTACTTGAGTAGGAGAGGGGACGACCTTTGTTCAAAGACTGGGAATCAGAGCCGCCAGTGACCGACCACCGTTTTCGGGCCCCTCTGCGTTTTCCTTCGCCCCCCCAGTGACGTCCTCTTCGCTCGCTTCATTGGGTCGGACCGAGCTGTCGGACAAGCTTTGTACGAACGGTGTTGAGCTTGGGACTGACAGGCAAACGCCCGCAAACGTTCGCAAAGGCCGTTGGTTTCGAAGTTCTTCTCGGCTTCTTCGTGATTGCTTGGGTTTTGTACATTGCGCAAGTTCAAATATTCAAGAGCACTGCTTCTGGCCGCAACTGTCCGAGTGGTCTCCTTCTTCAACACCCCCTTTTGAGCCAAGAAAAAGATCGTCATTGGCCAACTGGTTGGTGAACGGAACGAGTACCATCGAGCAACATCGAGTGACATCGGGCACCACCGAAATGGCCTGTCTGAACGTCCGGGGATTTTGCCCAACCGCTGAGTGTGTTATCACTTGTTCTGCTAGGGCCGGGGTGCTGACCCCTTGGATTGATCAAACACAAACACAAAAACCTCAAGCAACAGATCACAGTGATTTTCCAAGCGAAGCTGATGGCTCTCAACGAAACTTGAAACACGTTGCTTGGTTCAGGCCACAGCCATTGTCAAAGCCTTTGGTTGAAAGGATATTAATCCCTAGAGTATGTTTCTTTGGACCATTGTGTGAACCACGCCAGTAGAAGCCCGCCTTCCAGTGCTGCATGCTGGACATTGTATGCAGTCGGAGAACTGATAAGGATACGGATACATACATGTAATATCATATCAAGAATCCTGGAAAGTAGGCAATGACCTGTCAACATACACAGGTTGTCTCTCTGGTCTCGCATGACACAAAAAACGATAAAAATATGATACGGGTGTGATGTGGGGACACAGTGTTCATCATGTTTCCACTGACACTCATGTCAGTAGAGATTCATCTTTGTCACCAGGTTTTCTCTGCCCAGTCAATCCAAGACCCGAGATCCATTCATGCCAAGGTACCACTGCGGTGAGTGCCTGCTCCGATAAAGGCCCCAATAAGGGCACGTCCTGCCGCGTGGCGTGTGCGCGTGCCTGAAAATGCCCGGCGACTCGGAACCAACTACTGCGACGGATTGCAGCTGAATGCTTGTGATGGCTGCTGAATGCTTCCAATGGGTGCCCAATAGGTGTCCAATAAGTCGTGTAGGCCCGTCCAGCCAAGTGGACTCGAACGGAAGCAGCTGCTCAGCTGCTCTCCAATGCATTCTACGTCTGAGTGTCTTTCCACCCGGGAAACACCCAAAAAAACCGAGTCGTCACGTCCCTCCGCCTTGCTGACCATGTCCGATCGCGTTCATCTCGGATTTCACAAAAAAAATAGCAGACTTCTCCATCAAGTCTTGGATTTGATGGAACCGGGCAAAAATCAGACATCTCCCCGAAAGGCATGGCCTCAATTTGGGAAACACACACAAAAAAAAACTCACCCGAAAACCACCTTGGTTCATCCTCGCGAAGTCAGTTCTCCTCCAGTGAGTTTGCACCCGGCGCATGATGGCGCCTGTTCGACCGGATGTTCACCAAACCGACCACTCGACTCATACGGTGCCACGACTCTCCCGGTCGTCCTGCACATCTTTGGCCGACGGCAAGAGCAGTCGCAGCGCTTGTTCGCGCCTAGGCGGAGTAGCGGGAGGGATGGAGCGGGTAGGCCCAGAGGCCCACACTGGGAAAGGTCTTCAAAGGACTCAACTTCCGAGAACAAAGCTGGTCAATGAGATGTCAATGAGGCTGAAGAATCAAAAACTGCGACTGCCTCCTTTTGGCTTCCATAACTTCCGCAACTGTCATGGCAGCTCTTGACTTTCCAGACTTTTCCCGCAGGCTTTTGGATGTCTTGTAAACCTATTCAGGTATGCTCCCCGGAATTATCATGCTTACGTGGACCATGGCCCCTGGATGACCATGTTCCGAATACAAACTAGCGGTGTTCCACTTCCATGATTCCATGGAGTGTAGATCAATGTCGGCCACACAAGTGTCTTCATGGCTCCATGGTGCCTGAAATTTGAGTTGGTGCCTGTGTTTCTCTGGTGGACCCCCCCTGACAAGCCGAATTTTGCTGTGGAAAGACTGCTGTACATCTTCCTAAACACAAGGTGTATCTCTTAAGGGGAATTCTTCAAGACATCTGAGAAAAAAAAAATATGTGAAACTCTGACATCCAGAGATCTCTGAAAGACGATCCTTGTGATGAGCCCTGGATGGGTCTTTACACCCCATGCACTTGTGTAGCGGACTGTAAGGATGTGAAAAACGATGTCAGACATGGTGCCCTGCGGAGCGTCGTCCAACAGCGCTGCGTTCTCATCTCACCAAATGAATGGCCCAGGTCACCAGGTATCCCTCCTCTTTTCACCCAGAAGCAGCTTTTGATGAGGTGAGTCTTACCAGTCTGGGGCCCCCCCGCCCCAACCCAAAAAAAGGTCAAAACCCGGTCTCGAAGACTCCCGTCTCTTCTTCCCCAACAAATGGTCGGTTCTCTTGGGCCCTCGAACCAGTCCCCCGCCAGGGGCAGATTGGCGATGTTCACCTCAAAGGGCGGAACCCACGCGCCCGGAGGTCACGTTCCGCCGGGTGCGGTATGGTCCAGCTCTCACCGTCTCACCCCAGTCAAACCTGGTTCCTGAAAAGCTCCTTTGAGTAGTGTTTGTAGGACCACGTCCAGTAACATGAGTGTGTTTGACTTGTAGGGCCAGTATGGGTGTGGGTGTGCAACATCAATTGGGGAGACCCCGATGGCCCCCGGCTAGGTAGACTGGTCTATGTCCCAAACCGAACCCAGGGGGGGGTTGCCTGGGAGGTCTCCTTATTTATACACCCCACTTTTGGTAGGAAGATTGGGAAGTTTGAGGCTTTCGTTCATCCTCAGTGAATCCGGGATCCCTTGACGTTGACTGGTTCGATCAACCCGTTCACACCCACAACCCAAGCAAGTCGATCGATCACCAGGGCCAGCATGTAACTGTATGCTGCATGATCATCTCTGGTGGGCAGAAGGGGTCTAGATTCTAGATCCACATCCCACTTTGGCACTCTCGCGAGGCACGTTCGCAGTTCCAAAAACGATTATATATAAGCTTGTGCTTCAAACCATTTCTCCTTCGGGTCTGTGGCTACGGTTCACCCTTTTGCACGGCTGGTGTGTTCACCAAGGTCATGTTTTACTGCAGATTTGCGCAGATTTGAAAACGGTAAACAGATGTTTTGGCCGCTTTGCCACGGATCTGTCGGTGCCGCATCATCGGGTCACCGCTCGAAATCAGAGCTCGAAATGACTTCATGCGTTGTATGGTTGCATGTGACGTTTAAAAAAAAAAAACACATGCAGCTTCTTTTTGTGCATGTGAAACCCCTGATTTGCTTGTAGTTGTTGAGGATTTGTTTCTTCGGTCTTTTCAAACGCCGCGGTTCTCCGGGAGCAAGTCGGTCGTCTGTTTGACCTGTTTGACAGGCACCATACTGTAATAATGCAAGGTGTTATTTTGTGGCAATCAGTAGGTCAGAGTCATAGGTCAAAGGCGCAGGAAATGTTTGTTCATTTCAGCAGTGTTGCTGAGAGGTGGAAAAAAAACTTAAAACTCGTTGTGTTTTACCGTCTTATTCCCGGGGTCTGTTAGCCAAATTGCTGTGCCAAAGGTGCGGTAAACACGGTATAATCTGATGTGTTTTTCCGTTTTCTCCGCAGGGGCGCGGGAAAACGGTACCCTTTAGCAAAACAGCGCGCACGAACCGGCTTAGGTGGTCCACTGCGAGTCTTGTTGCCAAAAACGTGCACAAAGGCAGCCGACCGCCAGGCACTTGTTTCACATGTCGGGGTACTCAAAGCCCTTCTGCTTGTCGCTCATCGCGAAAAGGGGACTATATGGACACTCATATCATATCATCATATAGTCATATTTATATATATATATATATCATCTACTCGCATGCCAAGATCCTTGCCAATCAGTTGCAGGGTCGGGTGCTTTCAGCTCTAGCGCGAGAACCCCTCATTAGACCCTGCCATGTCCTCATGTCGGCATTCGAGCGCTTGAAGATGAATTGAACTTCAGCACCTTCCCCTCTCTGCTTGGTTCCTCCAACACATCCACGCCAAAAAACACCCGAAAACCACCACCATCCGTTAACAACCTCCCAGTCCGGTAGTCCGGTCCGCACCACGTCCACCACGCCCACGCCAGGGGCTCCCGCGTCACCACCGCGTCACCCGCTGGGGCTCCCCGACCCAATCCTCGGGCGCCTTCCATCGGCCGAAGATCCGGATCACCAGCCCGGACTCGCCCCGTGCGCCGCGTGCGGCTTCCGCCGCTGCCGTCGCCTTAGAGCTCGGGCGGTGGGGTGCCGGAACACACGGCGGCCGTTGGAACACTCGGTGGCGGTCGAAAGAGGTCGCGTTGGGTGTGTGACCTCGCCGAGATTCGCAGATCGCCCAGGTGCCCGAAGAGAGCACTGAAAACCGCGCCCAGATCGAGGCTGGGAGTTTGGGTGGACGAAACAAGCACGGATGGTGCCAACAGAGGGGAGGGAGAGAACCAGTCCCGGTCTGCGACGAAGAAAGAACAAGAAGCAGACACACCCCAGGTTTTTTCCCAGGGTCCGATATCGATGGCATGTGTCAGTACAGACAGGTTGGATGGTGTCACGGTGTTTTTGAGCCTTTGGTGGATGGTTGAGCTAGTATGTCCAAGTCCACATGATCCATCCTTGAGTCCACAAGATCCATCCTTGAGATCTACTGAGTATGGTTTTCTTGAGGAACAAATATAAGGAGTATAAGGGTGGTTGAGTTGCCCATGTTGGACTTTCTTGGACATCTCCTACTTGGTTGCTGGATGGGTGACCATGACGGGGTCATCGAACAGTTCTCGAAATCTTCGAGTTCGACCTTCCTTCAGTCCCTGCACCTCCAACCCCTTCGCCCCCCCGCACAGAGTCCACACCCCACGGCCAAACGAGACGAGTCGGCGTTCAAAGATGTTGGGCATCCAGTCACCCAAAATGATCGAAAAAGTGGTGGTTCCATAACGTCATGAAGACCTTGAAGATGAAATGATGTCTTCTTTCAGTATGTTCCTTTATTTCAGTACTGATGAAACTGGAACCTTGTTGGAGGGGCAAGCAGTGGATGGAATACGATATCTACATGGTATATGGAACACTTTGGACAATTTACCATTCTCCCAGCAATTTGACTGATGTTGTCTTCTCGCGTCCAAATCTCCAGGATGACTTGAAACAGTTTGCAATCAAATAGTTGTGCAATTTGTGTCAGGTGGCAAGTCAACCAAGTATTCAATTGGCAGGTACACATAGCTAAACAGGATCTACATGACAGAGTCACAAAATACTTGGTATACCTTAGAATGAAAATGTCACATGTTCAACTGCTCAGCATGGACAGGGTCGGCATGAAACGGGCTGCTCTATGAAACGGGGCACAGCAAGCCCACAAATGGCATGACCCATGCGTTTGAGGTCGGAAGCGCGATACGTGACAAGCGCCCAAAGTAGATGGCGAACGGTGGAACTGCGGATCAGCTTTTTCAAGAATAAGTGTGTCCTCCATGGGGATGTCCTTGGAAATGGCACCTGTTCTTCTCGAAAGTCTAAAAACCATGGACACATGGCGCCATATCATGTGGTCATCAGCACCCATGACTGCCATGCATTCGGTCGCGCCCCGCCCTCGGTCTCGCGGTCTCGCGGTCTCATCGCCCACCTCTCTCCGCTGTGCCGCGCGCGCCGCCGCGGCAGCTTTGCTCGCTTCCTGCGAGCCACAGGAGGAAGTCTTAAAGGAAAATAACGAGACTCCGAGGCGCCAAGCGCAGGTGGTGTCCACCGGTCGGCGTATGTCGGCGTTGGGCCAACTGAGGATGTGCACGCGCAGGACGACAGCGGTTGTTGAGATGATTTGAGATGGAAGATACTCCACGGATGGGTGAACACAGAAGTTACCTAAAACGACCTAAGTGACCTCCCAGAAGTGTCAGTTTTCAAGCTGTTGCGGTCTGACTGCATGAATCTCCATGGCCTTCTGAATCTCGGTACGACTCGTAAATCGAATGGCAACTGTTCCGCATGAGCCCGACTCGTCAGATCTCACGTATAGGCGTGACATGGAAATCGTATAAAATCGTCACCACTATCGCAAGAGCACATCCAAAGCTCAGGAAACGACCAGCCCCAACAAACCCAACAGGCTAAGGCCACTTCTTTCGAACAGTCTTTTCAGGTCACGTCAGAAGGTCGCACCGATGTCTTACGGATCTCCTGCACATGTCCGTCATTCAGAAATTCGTAAGAGCATGTCCGTCTTACGGATGTCTTACAGATCTCTTGCACATATCTAGATGTTGGAAAGAATTCTGCATCCCTCCCGCTTCATTCCCAAGCGGTGGCTGATTCTTGATGGGTTGGCCCGGGGAGCTCCCTAGAGTTGGAAGGTCGAGACCGGCCAGGAGATGCGATCCGGAACGGATCCCATGCGTGAGTCCATGTCCTATAAACATCTCCTTTGCTTTGGGCAGAAAAAAAAACCATCAAGAATGGATTTGTTCGAGGTTCACTGGGTGTGCCATGTTCATAGGGAGACCCTATGAAAACCCCGGATTGGTCTATTTTCCATTATATATATATATATATATATCTATCTATGTCCTTCTTCCAGGGGCTCTTTGGAAGGTCTCCCTCACCGCCCATCTTCATTGGGGCGTCTGTGCGGTCTCCCTTTTCCACTCCGCCCACCGCCACACGGACGGACCGCCGCACGGACCGCACGGCGCCTCACCCCAGGACTTCACGGCATCCATGGCCTTTGATGGGAAAACAACAACATGGGAAGGGGCCCCCCCGGACTTCGGGTGTGATCCTTTTTTGCATATCTCGAATTCAGGGCTATCTTTCGGGGGAAGACTGAGTTAGAACTTTTGGGTCCCAAGCTGATGGATCTTCTCAGCTCTAGAAACTCCAATGCTGCATTCAAAACAGCTGGGAACTCGAGAAACTCCGTACGACTTTCCAGACCCGAATTCTCATCCCTTGAATCCCTTGTCTCTCTTTTATGGACCTGCCCTTCACCCCCAAAAAGATGTGATTTCACCGCGGGACCAGCTCTTCACCCTCCTCCGCCGTGTCCTTCCCGCGTGTCACCTGACCTCCTGGGCCGCCCGGACGAAGTCGCGGATCACCGCCTTGGCCGAGGAGAACCAGCGGTCGGCCACCCAGGCCGCCTGTTCTGACGCACCGGACCGAGGCACCTCAGCTCGCTCGCACCGAGGAGGATCGATCGATCGCATCCCGCGGCACCGAGGACGGGCTGGAGGGCGGAACGGAACGGAACCGGTGTGTGTGGTTTTCATGGTCTTTTCCGTTCCAAGCCGCCCTGGTGGGCGTGGTGTTCTTAGATGGGGCTTTTCTGTGCATCAAGTCGGATCGGCGTGGTGTTCTCGTGATTCTTTTTTGGAGAGGTTCAAGCTTTCGGTGGTCCGAGACCGGAAGCCGTAACAGTGAAATGTTTTGAAATGTCCTCTCTATTTATTTTGTATAGAAATATGTTATTACATAAAGGAGGGTCCACTGACCGTTTGGGATGCCTCTACTTGACTATGGAAAAGTGATGAAACGTGTCACATATTGCATTACACAGCTTGAGTGTTTTTTTGAATGGATTTGATCGCCAGCTGAGGCAAACTGGTTGCTTTACAGTTCCTCAGTATCTCTAAGTGTTCATCCGAACCTTTCCAGGATCAAGATCACTGAAGCTTGAAGTGCTGCATTCCACATGGCCCAAATTGTTTAGAAACTTCATGAAACGTCCTTCCGAAAGCGGAGAATGGTCCCCGCAATCCCATTCCGCCCATTCCGAAGAAAGCGGAAGGAATTTCTTGGACCGTTGGCTGCACAAAAACTTACTTCGCCCCCCCCCCAGTGCTCCGAACAGTGCTCCGTTGGATCTCACCCATGTGCATGGCCTCCGGTGTCCCTTTCGCTGCCGCCCAGCTGTCTTGGGCCGCCCAGCCCCCGTCCAGTCCTCGATGTTGGCCTCCAAGCGAAAGGCCTCGCGCTTTCCGAGGACGACGGGGACCCAAAAGCTGGCAAAGATGAGGCGTGTTTGCTTGGAGGGCCTTTAGAACTGAAGTCATGCTGAGGTACTTTTGGAGGGTACTTACCAGGTAATTGTAGCGGTTTGGATGATTGTTCCCTCTGCAAATTGCTGCAATAGGAACTGTCCGGTGGGCGGCCAGCCGTCCGGTAAGCAGTCCCGGAAACCCACTCTGGGTCAGTAGTTCGACAAACAGGAACTAAATAGAGCCTATAGGCCTGGATGGCATAACATGCAGCACAGTGTGTTTTGGCGCACCTGGATGAAAGTCTCTTGGTATTCTTGAATGGAAACTGTCTAAGTCTAGGAAAAGCATAGCTTGACCAATAGCTGGGAATTACAGGCTATGTTTACGTGTTTTCTCATTTGGATGGTCATCTGGAAACGCCTTGGTGCGAGCTGGCCCATGCGCAGCTCAGACTGAGAGTAAAACACACAGAAGCTGGTGCAGTCAAAATACCGAAGCTGTGTGAAAGAAGTTCAGCGGGAACGTTCGAGTCCCGTTCATGGAGACGACATGAAATACAAATCCTAAACAGTTTGCTAAAGTTCACTAAAGTGCAGGGTTCAGGACAATCATGTGCCCCAACCATTAGGGCCGAGGCACCGTTGCTTGAGAGAACAAAAGCATGTCAAACCCTCATGCTCATACGAATATATTGACCTTAACTCCGTTCCAGCACCGTTCCAGCACACGCTGCATGTTCCGACCATCACGTGGCACCGAAATCCTCTGGTCTTCACGAAATCCTGCTTGTCCAAGCTCAACAAAGGGTTGGGAGGATCCGACCCTCAAACGACCCTCTTCTGTACCCCTAAGAGTAGGTTCCCGGCATAAAGGACCTGGTCCAGTGGCAGACCCTCCCCCACTTTTCACTTGACCGACACCCTAAATCGCTGAACTGTCAACCGCCATGCACCTCCTTCCACCTCCCTGCCCACACACTTTTTCTTTGGCCTAAGCTGCTCTATGCTGCTCTAGAGCCGTTCCAGCTCATCCAACATGGCCTCCGTCACTGCACCCCCATAACTCACATCCCCCCCAGGCCACCAGGCACGTCGCCCCACGCGAAGGCGTCACCGCCGCGAAGGCGCGCTCCGAGGCCGCCAGCACCACGTCCACTGCGCCCAGTCCAAGCCCTTCGTCCGCCACGTTGGACGTGGCACCGAAGGCCGGGGTGCCCCAAGTGATGACCTGAGACGACGAGATCACCACGAGATCCACCTGTCTGTGGCGGTCTTGGGGCTCAAAACAACCAACCGCTGTGACACCCCTCGGCTGGGTGAAGCTTGGAGAGAATTCGACCCCCAAGGAGACTCGGCGTTGAAGGTGTTCTGAACGTGGTCGGTCTCGGTTCAACGGTTCCCGCCTCTAAGTCCAAACCGCCCAGGAGACCAAGTGATCTTCGGCCTGCCCTCTACTCCAAATTCTGATGTCAGAGAACCTGTCCTTTACCTTTAAAAAGATACCAAATATATAAAAAGAAGACAACTTCGGAGATCCAGATCCGTCCTATATTACAAAATTTGTCTTCGGTTTAGCACGACAAATTGGATGACTGTCAGAAGTCCGCCACACACCACGGTGGCCGGACACGCCAGCGGCGGCTCAATCGCTGGGTGTTCGATCGACAATTGCAAGTTCGATGAGAGGAAACAAAGTTGGAGATGCAGGTGCTATCTCTCGTAAAACGTCACATCCCATGATTGGTTGAAAAGGAGATTGAAGATGCCAGAGGGCTTGTTGGGTTGGTATATGAGGGTGTCTCATTGCAAACATCAAACACCCAAGCCTCCAGGTGGGTTCTCCTGTCAGACCCTCCACACAGGCGAGTAAGAGTACGCCGCAAAATGAATTGTTGAGGTCGAGTGCCCTTCTTTCAGAGGTTCCCAAATAGTTGGTTTCTTTTTTGAGGATGTGACCTCGTTTTGGCATGAGGATGTGTGAAGTTCCCAGGATGTTACCCTCCCTCAAATAATCATGGAAGTGAAACATTTAGACCCCTGAAAAAGAAACAATCTTTCTCTACAAACAGGTGGTGTTTCACTTCCATGTTTATGACTCGGAGAGTACGTTTTGGGAAACTAAAAGCTTTACATTCACGTGACAGCCACCTGTCCATCAGCCCTGACGGCAGCAAAGGCCTGTTGTGAAGCTGCCAGCTGCTTCACCTCCTTCAACCGCTCAGAGACCTCGCTGCTATCGCCTCAAGGGATTCTCAATCTCACAACTAGTTGTTTCCCACATGGGATGGGACATCACAATTGCTGCTCGTTCTGCTCGTCGTCCAAAGCTTTTGGGGCCGAAAAGGTGTCACTTTGAGGGATTGCCAGGATTGCCCCAAAATGCATCTATACCCAGACACTCCATGTATGCCATATATGCCTACATTGACCCCCCCTGGCACCACCCCAACTGATCGGCATATATTCCATACATGGAGCGTCTGGGATATAGTTTGTTTTGGTTTCAGCCTCAGGCCCTCACCTCCATACAAGGGAAAGCCCCAAGTCACCACAGATCCTTCCGCAAGCAGGGCGGCAAAGGTGCCCCAGGTGCCACAAAGCTCTTGGACCTCGTGTAACTGATCTTGCACTTCACTGGAGTCTCCACCATCTTCCTCTTCACCCCAGGTAACCACACCTGTGACGATGGTCATTTTGGGATTCATCAAGGGCACATCTTGAACAAGACGACTGGACCTGAAGATATCGGATGGGTTGAGGCCAGAACCTGCATCTAGGGTGACCAGAGATTGACCAAGAGCGGCAAGTTGGGGTTTGTTGACTCACCAAAAGAGTTCGGGAGGGTCACTTACCGAAAGTTCCTGCAAAACCCAAGAGCCATCAACTGAAACCAAACAAATGTGAACGAACTCATCACCTTTAGCCTATAGGCCATCTGTAAGAAACATCGAAAAGCACGCCCATTGTTGAAGAGGTTGACTGCAATCCAATGTTTACCCATCCTGAATCCAAATCTGCAAGGGGGTTGCGATCCATCAACGGTCAGCCTCACCCTACGCAACTCCAAGTACCTCCTCAGGTTCGGTATGACTGGACCCTGGCACCCGGGCCCCCAGTCCCACCTTCGAAAAGAAGGTACGACTGGAGCCCAAACGGATGAATCAACACCCTGCCTCCATCTGCCAACAGGGCCGCGAAGGCGTCTTCGGTGGAACAGATCCCCCGGACGTTGATGAGCTCTTCGCGGACGGCAGAGCTGTCCCCTCGCGGTCCGAGCCGCCGTTGGGTTGGTGGCTGATGTGGAAATTCATCTGGGTTCGATGAATGTCTCATGCAGATGATGCCTCATTCAAGGACTTCAGGTCCTGAAAATGGTCTTCCATTCAAGGACGGACTTCGGTCGCGAGTGGATGACCACACGTCTCGGTGAGTCTTTCAGAGTCGGGCAACTCCCTGGAATAATCATGGAAGTGGAAAACCAGCTGCTTGTAGCGGAAAACCAGCTGTTCTATTGATATGGGTGGCTTTTGTCCTTTTGGTTTCACTTATGCTCATAGGGTTCAAGATACATACGTTGTTCATTCATTTCATTGTAGTGTCAATTCCCACACGATACCCGGAGAGTGCCCCGAAGGGGCGGGACTTTGCGTGGCGGTCGTGAGCCGTGTGTTATGGTGAAGAGGATTTCATGGTCATGCAAGGGGCCAGGCCATCCACTTAACCATGATGATTCCAGCGAGTAGGGAGTGTAGTTACAACTGTTGGACCTTCCAACAAAGACGGTTTGCTCGTCGATCATGGCATTCACAACCAAACCGCCCAAAAAATCGACCAGGAGCCTGGGTCTTCTCCATCCAAGCATGTGTCCGTGTCGGAAAGAAGTAGAGAGTCAACTACTCCAAACACGGGAGATCGAACAATACAGTTGGGTGTTTGAAGGTTCGTTTGATCCACTCCAACAACTTCCAACTTCCAACAACGACATATCTTGGTGAAAAAGCCTCTACCAGGACCATCCTGCCCTACACCACTTTGGCCACTCTGCACAGCCAGGACACCCATCGGATGGTTCAGGGTTTCTTCAGTAGGGCCAAGACACACTCCACGGGGGGTGGTGAGTATGACAAGTACCCTCAAGTAGCTTATGTCCCTGCCTCCAAAAAACCTGAAACGTCTTCGAACTCACTCTGTTCAAGGCTTCTTGGCCCATGAAGTTCGCCCCATCCAGGTCCGCGCCTCCATACTCGGGATTGCCCCAGGTCACCACACCACCGTCCTCCAAGATGGCCGCGAAGGCACGCTGAGAGGCGGCCAAGTGTTTCACACCTCGTAGCTCAGAGCGAAGCAAGCTGCTATCCCCTCCAGCGTCTGCAGCGCCCCAGGTCACAACGCTTCCTGGGATGCGGTGGCTCCGTTGCGCTTTATATCGCCGTCGCCGAGGAGAACATGGCCGTTTTTTTTGGGGGGGAAGCTATATACAAATCATATGATGTAGTCTTGGTGTGCACCTGTGACTTGTTGGTTCACACGTCCACCATGACCCTTCAAAAGGCCTCCAGTCAACAAAACAAAACACCTCCTGGCAGCAAGATTCCATCGGCCAAGCGGGCAGCAAAGGCTTCTTCTGAGCCACAAATCTCTTGAACACTTCGCAATTGGTCTTGAACACCGCTGCTGTCGCCTCCACCAGTGTCATTGCCCCACGTCACCACCGTTTCATCCTCCAAAATGGCCGCAAAGGCTTCGGCCGAGGCTGAGACCTGCCTCACACGACCACGTTTCAGTTGCTCTTGGACCTGCCAACTCTCTCCGCCACAGCCATATTTGCCCCAAGTCACCACCTGGTTGTTGCTTTCAATCCACACAAAAAAGTTGCTCCTGCGTGCTCCTGTATTTGGATTAATGGCAAGGTCACGGAGCGAAGCAAAAACGATATGAAACCACCTTGAAAACACCCTCAAGAATCGCTGCCTGTCCATCAACCAAAATTGCAGCAAACGCTCCCTTGGAGGCAACAACCTCTTGCACCCCTCTCAGCTGATCTTGTACACTGCTGCTGTCGCCACCTGTATATGCATCGCCCCATGTCAGCACCCCACCACCACGGCACCACAAAGCAAATGCCCCAGCGGTCGCCGCCAAGCAGGGGATTTGGAGCACTACCGTCAAGGTCTGACCTGGGAGCACTCGCGTCCAGGTGTCGAGTCAAACGGTGAACCAAAAAAGGAGGAATCTCTAAGAACTCGGGTGTTGGAACTTATGTACCAGTGTACCAGTACCCGGTTCGCCTTCCTTTCGACCATTCAAAATAATGGTTGCAACCTGGTTTTGTAGTGTGAAATCCTTAGTAGAACAATGGCTGTTCGGCAAAAGGCCTTGAAAAGTAATAGTGGTTGGAATCCTAGGGAGCATATATGTATAGTTATTAGTTATACCTGGATCCAATGGGTCCTGGAGATCCCAAAGTAGTCTAGGGTGGTCCAGAAAGGAAACTTAGACAAAATGGTCCTGGTATGTATACCTGGAACCCGTTTGACCGCTGCTTTGATAGGAAAAGACCATCTTTTCGGGTGATTCGTGGTCCAAAATAGAGGTCATTCAGGTTCTAGTAGGTATTTATATATTATCAGTAGGCTAAGGTAGTTTCACACACCTTCAGATCCATGGCGATTGTTCTGCATTCCTCAGCAGATCCGACCAGCTGTGCCTTGCGTCGGGTTCGCTTCGGCCTTCTCCCGGCTGGGTTCCGGTCGCATGAGACCGGGGGAAGGTCGGCGCGACAGTGACATTGTAAGTGATAGAAGCAAGAAACCACAGCCTGACCAATGGTTTCACCTATATAGGTGAAGCCATTGGTCAGGGCTGGCTTCTGACCAACTGGAGAGTTCCAGGTGATCTCGAAGAATCAAAACCATCACGAGGTCTTTGGAGACTCTCCCCATCCTTCGTCTTCCCCAAATCATCAGCGCGACCATCGTGGAGTCCAGCATCTTGAATCGATTGGGACACGTTGGAGAGAACAGTTCCATCAGCCGTCACTTGCAAGAAATGGTGCTGAAAGAACTTCCTTGGTCCAAGATAGGAACTTTTGGTATAGTTTACTGTCCATTCCGTGTCCCGGGCAAGTCCTTTTGAAAAGGTTGAAAAGGTAAACCTCAATGTTGTTTCCAAGGACAGGTGTCTCTCAAGCCGCCGCGGACGGTTCGATTCAGACCGGTGCTGCCAAGCTTTTCACCACAAGGAAACCACATGTTTGGCCCTCTCCGAAGCAGACGAAGCACACAGAACACAAGGTGGTCACCACTTTGACCATGAATTCGGCTGTCAAGAAACCCGCCCACCCAAGAGAACTGCCTGCATAACCCAAGTTGACTTGGTGTGGGGGGATTCATCCACTTCTGATTTCAGAAAATAGGTTTCAGAATGGTTCAGAGTAGATGGCACGTTTGGGCCCCCCCAGTTCGGTGGTTGATCTTTTTTAATATGGACCCCCCATCTATATAAAGGACATCTTCGGGTGCCAGTGCCATCTACTCTGAAAAACCCTGTAGGACGTCCCATTTGGCCACCACCACCAGGCCCCTTGGTGCTGTGCGTGGGGAGAGGGGAGAACTCCGCTCAGTGATGCTTTGGGCGGTTGAAGAAAGGCAGGACATTCTCTGGTCAAAACCACCACTTTCTTACTTTTGATTATCCTTTTGATCAAGCCTCAGGGCCTCAGGGAGTCACAAAGGTAGGCTATAATCTCATATACTGGTGGCTACACCCTGCGCAAACTAGATTCCAATCCGCGACCATCAGCCGCATATCGACCCAATCCGGGGATTCCGCAATCCGCTCAATCCAACTAACGATCAATGGGACTGGCGCAACAAAAACAAGACTCTCCCTCCTGCTGCTGCCGCCGCAGCTGCTGCACTTCGGGGTGTCTTTCACTTTGTTCCAAAGGGATTCTGACGAAAATGGTTTCTGCCGTCCACAACTCCATCCCACTCAGACCCCGATGTTCATCAAACCCACACGGAGATGTCAAACCTCTGCATGTTGCGGGTTGGATTCCTCAATGCTTTCCACATGACCCACCCACATGGTGTGGTCCTCCACGCATTCCTCCGCCCCAATTCTATCTAAGTCTCTTGGCCGCCGCTTTCACTTCGCCCACGCTCGCGCTGGGCGACAGCGACACCGTCGTGCTCGATCCGCTGGAGACGCAGAGCTGCAAGCTCCATCGCCGTTGGTCGGGAGAGCGCGACCGGTCCATGGCGAGGGCGGCGCGTCCGGTGCGTCCGGTGCGGAAGGAAGGAGTTCCAGTGAATCGCCAAGGGGGGGCGAAGCTTACTTCATTCCCGACTAGGCAGTCAGAGCATTGAGGGGGCTCAGACTAACACCACCATGGCACCCACCGATGGGCGCGAGATGGTGCGAGGTTTTCGGTTGGCTGGTACGGAATGTCCTCCCATCTTTCTCCCTTCAAGAACCCCTGGCCCTGGACATGATGGGACCGAACGCGGCCCAACCATATTCAAGAGATCTCCAAGAAACAGGGAAAGCGTGTCCTCCCTCAGTCTTCAGTCTTCACTACGCACATCGGAGTCACAAAGAGACTCTCAAACTTCGCACCCTCAAACCCCCTCCACATAAATATGTGGTGTGGTTCCCGAAATTTTCTGCCCCTCACTCATCTTCCTTCTGCTCACCCTATAGTCAGGAAGTCCGGGCCCTCAAAGCCGTCCCTATTGGTTTGGGCAGAGATGCGCCAGAATTCGCCAGCACCGACTCTCCAGCAGATGAATCCCAGCCTGCGGACCCCATTGTTCCCAAAAGGCTCCGATCTCCGCTTTCAGCAGCTCCTGAGTGAGGGCGTTTTTTTGTTTTTTCCGTGGTAACTGGGGTTCAGGAGGGATGAAGCTGGTGGCAAAGCAGATGAAAACAGAATCCACTGTTACAGTAAGTTGAAACAAAATCCTTCCTTCGAGTGATCCCCGCCCTGAAAAGCGATTTGTGCGGATTGACACGATGTTCTGACGCTTGTTCTGGCATCAAATCTGGTTTGTGCTCTGACACATCATATTTCATAAAGGCTGGGAAACGTTCTGGACTGTGTTTTGACATCTTTGTTGGCGTGTGTTCTGACGTTTTTCCTGTCTGACATGTGCTGTGACATATGAACCAACTTCAGCCCTGATATGTGTTCCGACATGTATTCCAACGTTTGTTCTGCCATCAAAGGTGTTCTGGCATTCTATCTGGCATAAACATCAAACATTCTATCTGGCATATGCTCTGGGCTCTATCTGGCAAAAATCAACTGCTGGCACTTCATCTGGCATCACTGCTGTTTCTATCTGGAATATGCTCTGGCATTCTACTTGGCAAATACTCTGGCAGTCTATCTGGCGTACATTCTGACATTCTATCTGGCATATATTCTAACCGACTCTAACCTTCTACCTGGCATATATTCGGACATTGTATCTGGCAAATATTCTGATGATCTATCTGGCCGTTGGGGTCCGGCAGCGCCCACTGCGATCGGGAGCTGCCGGTTGAGGTCCGACAGCGCCCACTGCGATCTGGCGCTTGCTGTTGAGGTCCGGCAGCGCCCACTGCGATCTGGCGCCTGCTGTTGAAGTCCGGTAGCGCCCACTGCAATCATGCACTTGCAGTTGAGGTCTGGAAGTGCCCGCTGCGATCACGCACGTGCAGTTGAGGTATAGCCCATTGTGATCTGGAGCTGGCAGTTGAGGTGCGGTAGTCAAGAAGAAGACGAGGAGGAGGAGGAGGAGGAAGAAGAGGACAAGAGCTCTGATAAAATCTGACAGTTAACAACCCTCACCTGGCAGGTGTGGGAAAAACCTGTGTCATTGATCCACTAGCTTCATTTGTCTATGTCTTCAGTTGATGTTTCCAGGTCCAAAGCCTCCGGCCAGCTCACAAACGAAGGCCTAAGGTCACCACCCTGAAACTTGATGTTCACTGTTGATTAGTTGATTGTTAACCAACCAACCAACCAACCAACCAACCAACCAACCAACCAACCAAC
>CAXAMN010021806.1:2004452-2026791 GCA_963970005.1 Durusdinium trenchii | reverse complement strand
AACCAACCAACCAACCAACCAACCAACCACGACGACCACCACAACAACAGCAACAACAACAACAACCAATGGATTCAAACATCGTCATGATGTTGAGAGGTGTGGTTTGTTCATCCACCCTCTCCTATGTCCCACTGGCCTCCCAAATACCGCTCACCCCAACAATCCGCCGTCCCCAGGTGGGGCGCCTCCCAGGTGGGCTCCGAAGCCCATCGATCCGCATAGGCCGCCAGGGCGTCGAAGCCTTTGGCCGCCTGGCGCGTTCGGTAGGGAAGACCGGAAGGTCCGCAGGCAGCCCAGCATCCTGACCGGTCGTGGGCATCAATATCACATCTCCGGTCGAACGGACGGACTGACCCGAAACTCGAAGAAATGACTATAGGTGAAGAACTGAATATGGATTGACATGGGGATGGGTCGTGACCCACCATGTTCGCCCGACCAGTTCACCCATCGCTCACCAAAACAAAACACCGACTCCAGTGTAGATCGTGCCCAGTCAGTTTTTCGAGGGAAAACCCACGTCGGAAGTGGAAGGCGCGGCTGTTGGCAGGAAAAGCGGCTTCCCGAAATCCAGCACGCCACTTTGCACTAAGACTTGTTGAGTCGGAGTGTGGCCCTTGAGAGTCCGGTCATTTTTAGGGTCCGGTCCCCCGGTCACTGCTAGTGGTGGGCTAGTGACCTCCAGGTGGGGTAAAATGAGCCATTGTGAATCTGGATGGGGGCATTCCGGCATTCCGAAATTAAAACACTTAGAACTTAGAAACTCTGCGGTCACCTGTTGCTTGTCTTCTAGATTCTAGGCGCCTTTGTTTTTGGTGTTGCTTGGGGGAGGAAGACGCAAGGGATTTTGGAGAGCATTGGGGGGGGCTTCTCCCACCCTCCGGCATAGCAGGATGTTCTTTTTGGGGAGGTGGGAATCTCCCACCCTCGTGTCGCGCAACCCTCGAGAGAGAGAGAGAGAGAAAGTCCTCTGGTCCCAGGACTCTGTTCTGCTGGGTGGATTATGGCTCACAAGCTCACAGGGAAAGGGAGTTGGTAAGTAAACCTGTGGATGGCTTCGTGTGTCACAAGTGGATGTTGAGTGGAAAAACACCATCGGATGCTTCATCATGTCCAACCAATGAGGTCTTTGGATTGTCCAAACATGTCACAAGGGGTTGCTGCCACTGTGCCACTGCAGTCCAAGTTCTGTCCTGTGCCCAACTGGCCTGCATAGTGACCTAGTGTTTTTGGTGGGGCAATTCCTCTAAACTTCCGTACCCAACACCATGTAAGGCCCAGAATGGAGGCACCATTTGACCCACCGGCCCAGCACCGGCCCAGCACCCGTCGACTCCGTCGTCGTCTTCCGACTCCGATGAGTCTGGTCGAGCAGCACAGCAACAGCACCGCCAGGTCGAGCAGCAAACAGCATCCCCACGCCAGAACTTCCTTTTTGACTCATTTTACCCCGCCTGGTAGTCGTAATTCACCGCTACTTCTCCCACTACTCCTGGTACTAGTAGTAGTCTACTACTGCTGCTGCTGCTACTCCTGGACTCTCGGCTCTCGCCTTGGCCAAACGCCCCTGAGCCAAGTCCTCGAGCGAGTCCTGCGGCCAGGGGTGACGTACCGGAGCTTCCATCCAGCGGTGGGTGGTTGATTGGAGCTTCTCGAAGCTATGAAGCTATTCTCCAAGCTCTTCTGAAACAGCGGCTTAAGCATGCTTAAGCTACGAACGTAGCAACAGGGAGGTGCAATCGAAACCGAACGTAAGAATAGGATCGCGACGAACTAGTAGCGTCCTTGGCATTACTACGAGTCTACGAGTAACAAGAAGCTACTTGTCATGAAACTGAAACTGTCATTTTAGCTGTCAATATTCTTTTCATGCGGCCATAGTCAATCTAGACCTCAAACTCCAGAAACCAGCATCACCACCACCAGGTGGTGTTGCAAGACGTTCCCAAAAGCAAGAACCACCTATATCATTCACTACGCATGAACAACGGTCCGGAGACTCCGAGGCTGATCTCGCTGGTCGAGATACCCCCTGTCACAGTGCCTGGAGTGACGTCGTGAATTCTTGGAAGCGATCCTTCCTGAGAGGCGTGAACTTGGTCGACCGCGGGGTGGGGAGGGAACATGAGGGAACCCTTCGGCAGATGGGAGAGTTCGTCTGAATATACGGATTTATATAATAGGATGCAGAAGTGAGACTTGTATGATCGTGGATGTGGTAATGTGGTATTCAATCTAAGCTATAAGTTTAGTATAGTTTAGTTTAGTACCACTTGCTGCGTGTGTGGTTCAGTGTACCTTCTTTTTCAAGGTGCGAGGATCATTATATCGCTGAAATAGAGGAAAAATGATGATGTCATCGATGTTGCACCATTTCCTCATGTAGACTCTTGATGTCAACCAAGCCAAAAAAGAGGTTTTACAATCCATGTCTGGGGGGGGTGATTCATCGAGAGTCTACAAACATTTTGCTAAAGAGCTCCGCCTGAAAACACCATGCCTCTTCCGCATCGCCTCTTGAATCCCCGAAACTTGGAGAGGCCGTCGGCAAGAAGCCGTGGCACCACCACCCAAGTGCCCAAGTCTCATGGTGCCGAGCAAAATCAGCAAAGTGCCCCAAAAGACTTGGCAGCAAAAGCCTGGCCTTGGCCTTGGGTGAATCTGATCTATCCCTACAAGTCCAAAGACCCAGTAAAACGTGGTCTTTTTACTCCTTAAGTATTGGTTTTGTATCACCATCTCCAGTAAAATGAGGTCTTTGACTTGTAGGGTATATAGATCAATTTCTACGGCATACAAGGTCGGGTGCCGCCAAGCAGCTGGATCTTTCGCACCCTCATAGCTTTGCGCTCCTCCTCATTCCTGCGGGATTTGAATGTGCACCCAAACCTCCTGTTCGCGCTCCCCCCCCTGTTCGCGCAACCATCTCTGCCGCGCCCCGTTTGCGCAACTGCCACGGCCAAACCGAGATCGACGGCCTACGCCAAATGGGTGTGACCACCGTGAGGAACTGCTGCGAGAGGACCGCCACCAGGAAGGACGCGGTCAGAAAGGCCATGACCGGCACCGCCGACTGCTCCAGGAAGCGAGGAAACTCCTGGCGCGCACCGGCGGTGCAGCGCAGGATCGATGGACCGAGAAGAGAAGGACGGGTGTTAGTATCGCGTCCGTACCGTGTTTCTAATCAATTCCACGCACGGGCGATGGATACGAACTGCTATCCGACCATGGAGGCACCGTGTGGTTCAATGGGTTCGATGAAAATAGGACATGGATGTGGAGGGCACTTATTAGGTGTTGAGTGGAAATAGGTTAACCCAGTTCCAACCAGAAAGAAGTGGATGGAACTCCCCAGTCCCAACCATGTCCTATGTAAAGGATTTCAAGCAAGCCATATTGGAACAACCATTGAACTTCTGGTTGTTTGGGGTTCCAGGTGGGGATGGTTACCTTTCCCCAAGACCAGGTGTGTCTTTTGGTTGGCTTTCTCATGCTTTAGACCAAAGGCTGAAGAAGTGCAAGAAAGAAAGAATACAACCCGAATGCTTTCTAACCTGAACCTCCGGAGAAAGGGACAAAAAAAACACCCGCCTCTGGCAGCAGTCCCTGATTCGGTCGCTCGGGCAAGATGGGCGAGATCTTCTCTGCTAAGTCTCTGAGCATCCTCAGGCAATCCGGAAAAAAGGCGTGACAACTGGCATGAAACTCATCCGGGACCTTTCTTAGCCCAATCTTATGCCAATGACACTGTCCAATGGGGAGCGAACCGGTCGACCATTGAATCAAGACTCCGTGAAATAATCCAAGTGGAAAGTAGGCCCCTTGAATGACCTGTTTTCCGCTCTACAAACAGTTTCCACTACCATGTGAGTGAAGTGTAGTTCCTTTCTCCTCTTCCCCGGTCAGAGGCCTTCCTTCTTTTGCGAGTTTGGGTGAAACTGTGAAACGCTGCAATCTCACAGCAGTATCTTGACAGCAAGCATCCACCCCCACACCATTCGTGTACCCCTCCAGGCGTCTGACACGAAGATCACATGGGGCGGGGCGGTGGTGTTGGAACACTCCGGGCGTTCCATGCGTGTCCCATCGCACTGGCCACAGGGTTCTCCAAGCTCACGCGTGCGCGTGCCACAGGCCGATCCACGTAGCATCTGGGAGGTCACGTTGCGCTGCTCAATGCTGAAGGACTCCAAGCCGTTCTCGAAGCAAATGGGAACACTGGAAAGGTTCACAGGTACTTGTAACGACACCAAAAGGCAATCGCAGGTGATCCAATCGCACGAGTCCTGACTGGGAACGCCACACCGCTTCACGAACTCTTCCATCCAGCGCTGGAACCGTGGCAAGTCTGGACAAGCCACTGTGCAGCTGAGGGCACCCAAAAGCAGCGTTTGTCTCATGGCGGCCACATGACGACCCAACTTCGTGGTCGTGTTTGCGGTCAGGTTCCTTGGGCCTTGAGCCAGTTCACATGGAATATCGTGCAAGGTTGCAACATCCGCAACTCAAGGCCTTGATCCAAATACCAAGGGTGTCAATGTTGGATATATTATGATATATTTCAAGACCCCCTAGAGCAGCCCCTTCACCAATTTTGCACCCCCAATTGTGGATCATTCGACACCTGTCAGATCGAAAAAGGGTATCACTCCGGTGGACACAGGACACACCCTGCTTCATCGTTAGGTTGAACCCAAAACGAAGTTGACCATGACAACTAAGTTAGCTGGCTTGGGCAACTGACGATGTGGAGTTAATCAATAGTAGCTATAGGTCATGGTTCCAAGCCCTCCGAAGAGGCCTGTTGCCCTCCACCTGGTGCACCAAGCGTTAAATGCCGAACGGTTCGCCCACCTTCCCCCCCCACTCTCGCGCCCGGAGCAAGACCAAGCTCACCACTCCATCCCCCACCTCAGCCACCCCTGCAGCCCACCACGCTGTGAAACCCAGCCACCCGGGCTTCTGGGAAAGCTTTTGCAGGACCTCGTCAGCTTCTTTCATCAGCAACTGCCGCTGGTCCTGCTATAGCAAAGTGGACGGTCCATCGGCAGCACCCGAAGACACATCAACCTGTGACCTTCCACCAGGACCTTCCCAGTGACCTTTCCAGGGGCTTTCTTGACCAATCCTGAAAGGCTGAGATCGCAGAAAAGAGGAGACCTGGGAAGGTCCTGGCACATCAATCATCTTTCGGCCTCAAGTGGTGGATCCAAGTGCTGGTGGATCAACTGAGTCGAACACGCGTAAGAACACGCGTCCTCGACCCGCGGAACACGCCGTGGAGGTCGGTCGAAAGGGAGGTGGTCTGAACATCCCAATCACAGGTGGGTGTGGAATCAAGGAAATTGTGTTCAGAAGGTAAGAACATCTATAAGCTGAGGCAGCCAAGGGTGAAAGAAGAGTTATCTGAATGGAGCCATTCAGCAGCTTTAAAAGCTCCCTTTTTCCTTATGTGGATCCTAGATCTTGAGCCTTCGGTGGTCAAATAAACCCCTGTAGTCAACATGTGGAATGCAGGACATCTTGTGGCCATACCTCAAGAATCTTCACCCTAGTAAGACAATTTGATATACCTAAACTCATTCTAACATGGTGTCTTTTTGAGCCACAGCCCTTGCGCCGGACTTAAAACCCTTTTTCTTGTCCTTCGAGTCCAACGGACTGGGCCGGCGATCTTCGATCGAATCGAATCTCCTCTAAGTCGGCCTGCATTTCGCTGATCTTCTGGGAGATGACCACCTCGCATGGTCCACTCCACTGACCCACCGTCGACCGGGAAACCAAACCAAACCCGTCGGCTCGTCCTTTCTTCTCTGTCCAATTCTCACCCCAACGATTCTCATCACCCCTTTTCTTCTCACCCTCCGTCCCCACACGGAATCACGGGGATCACACGGGATCACACGGGCCTCGGAGGTCTCCGGACCGTTGCGTCGGCTCTGGACCGGTCCAGGCCTCCGTTTCGTTTCGTTTCAGCGGTTTCAGGCGACCCGGCGTCGCCTCGTCGTAGTTCGGCAGCTTCTCTTCGGTGGGCCTCAAAATCTCCTCTGCCCTCTGCCGGAGCGCCTCCAAGGAGGAGCCGAGCCCTGGGCACCGCGCGCAGCGCTGAGAGAGAGGAAGATGGAGCACAAGAAGGGGCTGGAAAGGAACGGAACAATGCGACGAAGGTAGGTAGGAAGTGTTCCGTGTTGTCAGATCATCTACGGTAAACACGGGCCGTGAACATTAGTAATTAGTGTGTAGTATAATATATATATATATACCAGGAGTCACAGAGCTCGGGATAGTGTTTAGTCCCCAAGTGAGTGGAGGTGACAGGGGCACCCCTAACCTCCATAAAGCACCGCACCCCGACATGTGACTGCTGGTATATAATACTAATATATATATATGGTCTTTTCTAATGCCAGGACCATCAAGTCGACTCTGTTGGGCCCACCCCGCCCCGTCTTCTGTCCTTCCAGCACGGTGCTGATGTCCCGATTGGACTCGGACACCTCGCGGAGCGCTCAGCGCTCACGTGTCGATGCCGGACTGCCGCGACCAACCACAGATCCTCGGACCCTGTTTCGTCCCCTCAGATTTTGACCCATGTTTCTCTCTTGACCCATGTGGTGGAGGACTGCCGCTGCCGGAGGTTCCAAGAAGTTCGGAAGCGTCGGAAGCGACGCGGAGGCTCGGGTCATTCGGACACCTTTGGCGGATCATGCTTCTAGGGCCCCTACCGTCCAGTTGGGTCATTAGCTCATGCCACTCTGGTTAGTCCTGTTCCTTGACCATCTTAACCACATTGAGTAATTACTTATAGGTGTTGCATTTTCCTGGATCCCGTTGACTTGAGGTCCGTTGAAGACCTGTGCCGTTGACTGGACTGGACGGAGGTCGATGTGTTGTTTTCGATCCAGTTCTTTGAGGTTCTCGATTTCGTACGTCCCGCTGTCCACCTCGTGGACGTCCAAATCTATACCAGGACCATCCTGTCTGGGTCCTGAAACTGGACTACCCCTACCCTCCACTACTATACGGGATCTCCAGCCAGGACACCAAACAGGGTGGTCCAGGTAAGATCTCACAGGTGTTGAAGAAGGGTCTTTGGGGTCGGATTTTTTTTGGCAGATCGACTGGACAAACCACATCCCAACGCTCCCCTGCCATCACCAAATCCCCACGCTCCCCCCCAAGAACCTCCGGCCACATCGGCCGCATCGGCGGTCTAAATAGGCACAGGGACATATCTCTCTTCTTGGAGTTGACTGGCCACCAGATCTGCATAGGTCGAAGTATCATACTTCAAGCTTTGTAAGTCCACCGCTTCATCCTGGACTCGACCGGACAAAGAGCTGGGTCATCGAACCAAAAAGACCTCCGGATGAGGTTTAAGCCGGACCGGCAGGTGAAGCCCTTCTTAAATAAGCAACAGCGTGTGAAAACGCGTCGGAAGATGGGAGAAGAACTGGATCTCGAAATGGCGGTGTCTTTTCCACTTTTAGAAACTGATGACATCGTATAACATCAGGAGCAGCAGAGTGATCAGCTTCATGTCTTCATGTCCTGACTTGCAAAATGTCTTCATGTCACGGTCAGGACCCCTTGAAGGACCTGAGACACAGTGGGACTCCCGGTGCACCCAGGAGTCACCAGGACCCCCCACCTCCCATCCCACTCTCCATCACCCCAAACACCTCCAAAAGGCTGAAACCCAAGCGGCCTTTCAAACCTAAAGGCACCCGATGTCGCCTCCGGTGGTCGCCTCCGGTCGCTTCGTTCGCGCTCTCGCGCGATCTCGCGGACTCCGCCGAAGAATCGGTCCTGTCCCTCGTCGATGAGTCCAGCCTTCCGGAGGAAGAGCGCCCAGCAGAGGAGAATGAAGTTCAAGGACCAGCCCAAGGCACCCGTCCAGCGCCAGAACTGGCTCCTCTCTTGGCGCCAGTTTGGTGCTTCGTTCCCCCGCGGGTGTTTCCGAGCCAAACCGCGGCCAAGAAGGGACGTTTCTTTAAGAAGTCTTAAAACGGATGGAAAAGGTCGGAGGTTTGGGTGAATTAAAGCATGGCAAAACCCTAGTAGTCCTAATTAAAAGATGTTTGGCCCGATCCATGATCGTCTAAATTACAAATGGTTCAACACATGTCCAAACCCAGTCCCGCCCTCCCTCGGGCGCCCAGTCCGCCCCGTCCGTCGACCCATCGTTCCTCGACACGGCACGTTCGGACCGACCGACTGAGTTGGACCGAGGCACTCCCTCATGAAGCCTTCCCGGCGAGGCTCAGCAGCCTCAGTCGCTCCGCGCACGGTCGCTCCGGAGTCCTTTGGGACAGGACGTGATCACTGAGTCAGGTGGTGTTTTGGAGCGCCAGCCTATACCGGCGAAGAAGGTGGCTTGCAAAAAGTGATACAGTATAACAGGATATAACGTGTTGGAACGAAAACAAATGCCAAACAAGCTACTAGGTACCAGCACCATCCAAAGGGTGGTTTATAGACCTTTGAAAATGCATTTTCTCTTCGGGATTTCAGCCTAGGGGTCGATGAATGGGCATGAAGAAAGCATGATGACCGAATCAAATAGAACTGCCAAAGTAAGACCCAATGAAAATAGACTAAAATAGTCTAACCTCTTTCCATTTGGCTTAAGACGACCCAATGAAATAGACTAAAATAGTCTATAACATATAACCTCTTTCCATTCGGCTTGTTGGACTGGAAACGGTGAGGTTGCTGTCCAGGCCATCTTCTGCCTCTTCTTGGAGGATGAAGTTCACCTCGTCGCTCGACAAGTCCTTCAAGTCCACAGTGACCAAAGGCTCGGTGTCACCGTTCTCCTGCGAAAAAGGGAAAAGGCGTGGTACCCAATGGACAGCCTTGGTCCTTGGTAGCTGAAAAGGTAGAAACCTACTGGGATCATCCTACCATCTGGGTGTCCTGAAACTGGACCACCCTACACTACTTTGGGATCTCCAGCCAGGACACCCAGACAGGATGGTCCAGGCAGAAATAATTGGACTGACATGTCGAAAGTTAGGACTTGGATTTGCGGTCCAGGAACTGGGCCAAAAGCAAGACATGGAACTAATTCACCCAGAAGAGGGTACACTCACAGGATCTCAGAGGGAACCAACAAATTCACCTGATCAACCACTGGCCGACTGTGCTGCGTTGTTCGCTTGGTATTTCTTAGTTGTTCATCATCGGTGGATGGGCCAAAGCACCCGCGGCTCGCAGGTTGAAAAACCAAAACAACAGGGGCTCTGCAGTTTCCGGGAAGAATCGACGAGTGTATGATAAAAAAGAATGGAAGAACCAATGCTGCGAAGAACCTGCGACCAGCTATCTGCGCAAAAACCTTTCTGTTCGGCCATCCGGCTGCTATCGGCCATGGGCTTCGTCGCTGGTTGGTCATTTCAAACAGACCCCCCCCTGCGGGATTGGACCATCGTCTTCGCATCTCCAATCGCAAACCATCACACTTGTCCGATCCAGTCACCAGAAGTTGCGATTCCGATTCCGCTCCTCGCGTTGGGCCTGGCTCTCATGGATGATCACTGGGATGGCCTCCTGCTGCGCCGAAAGCGCTGCGCCGAAAGCGGCGCCCTCCGGCCCCCAAGAAGCGACTGGGGATCCGTCCCGCGGTACAGTAGCCCTTCCACTTGTGGGGTACTGGAGGGTTTAAAGTGTGAAAAGTGCGTATAATATACAATGACAATATATATATATATATGATTATACATGTATATGCTATATATATATATTTATATATACAATTTATAAAGATGTATTATATGATGTATAAAGTACAAGCACGACACAACACGTGTAACTTCAAAACACCGGTTGTGAAAGGCATGGCACAAGGCTCCAAGGTGTATCAGTCTAGCAACATCTAAGTGAGCCAACGAAGCGACGTTGGAATCGCCAGTTGCATGGGCACAGTGGAGTAGCACCGCGTGGTTCGATGCGGTTGGCTCAAGAAAGCAGGAAAGGGATGTGGGACGGAAGTTGACTTGACGGCTGTGGGAGCCGTCTTTGTGTTACAAGGGATGAATTCAGCAAACAGGCCATGATCATCTCGTGCGGTTCTCCGTGTTTCAACACGTCGATCCTGGGGACGAGAACGAGTTAGTTTTACGGGTCGTTGGTTCGGTGGGCGGAATCATCCCAGGAGAAGCGGCAAGAAGACCAGTCAGGTTCTCTTTCTGGGGAAGAACTTCTCAGGAAGCATGGTTGTATCCTTTCCTGATCACCCAATCATCTGCTCGGCTCCAAAAAAAGATATCCGTCTTGCGGATTTATGCTCTCTCCAACTCGCCTTGCGGGCCTTGCGACCTTTTCGGAGTCGAAGCCAACCTGAAACACCCGCGGCGGAGTCGACCACGGAACAGCACACGCGAAGGACACGAAGCAAAGCTGAACACATGATGACATGGCAAGAGGATTCAACCTTGACATAAAAAAAAAAAACTGGCATCGCTCCAGGAAGAAGGCTCCAGGTAGAAGTCATCTTTTGGCTATAGGAGACAGATAGAAAAAAGAAAAAACACATTGACGTCTTCACTGTTCACAGTCTTCACACATCTCAATTCTTCAGAAATAACTGCATGAAGTCATATGGAGTCTGGTCTGTGCCGTTGGACCAAATGAGTCCCCGCCTCGGAGTCCACGCAGCACCGTGCAGCTGTGGCCTGCCCGTTTGGCGGTTTTGGCTCCGACCAACCAAGTTCACCACTTCGGCTCGAAGGTAACGCGTCTCTTCACATGACGGACAGGGACCTCAAGGTAACGCGCCGTTGCAACACTATGCTGTCTGTGTGGCCGAGATGGTTCAACGAAACATGCGATCACCAACGGTTGGTCGGGCTCGCGGCGAGCTCGCCAGGGCGAGCGGCTCCATCCGATGTGGGAGGGGCGGAGGTGCACATGGATAGGGCGACTGAGCATGGGTCTTGTCTTCATCATTTGGACTCAGATTCCAAAACTGGCGGGATGATGTTGGTTCAACATGGAGCAAGTGACACACAGTGGAACCCCACCGTTTTGCTGAGAACAAGGAGAGATCGGAAAGTGCCCGGGGCCAAGTCGAGATCAAGTCATTTGGACGTCGACCAATCTTCTGGGGATGGAGACAGTCATGCGCATTGCAGAGTACCCTTCCACAAGCCCAAGCATTGATAGAAATGCCACATGACAAGTGCAGAACAGACACCAAAGTTATATGAATGAAATTCATGCACTATTGCGTACTTCCGAAGCACCATCTACTACTCACCCGCGCCCAAACGTTCATCGGACATAAAAGCAGACATCCAACAGAACAGAAACCCGACTGAAAACACGAATCGTTCTGTCTGATTTGGGAGACCTCCCAGAAGAAGTAGACCAAAACCCTTGAGGCCAGGGGGTCTCCCCATTAGACCATGCACCCCCTGCACCGCCTCTGTTTTACATCGATGTGAAGCATCCATTCCTTCTCTCTTCAACGAGCTCCCGGTGACTCGGGCAGGGTTTCACCCGCCTGCAGGTGACGGTAGGGGCCTGTCACCAAGTAATCGAAGCAGGGCCCCAGCGTGTCCAAGCGATCCTGTGTGATCCTTACCCCTATGGTTCGACGATTTGGGGCAGGTTTCAAGACATTCCTGGACTCAGCGTCACCTAGCCAGACCATGTTCAAAAGTGCTGGCTTCCTAGGGTCTTCCAGCTGAGGATCGTCTTCGTCTCGCTCAAATCCCAAGTTTCACAGGAAGGGACCGCTTTCAGTCGCTTCGGCCAAGACGGACACCATCACAAGGCACGTCTGATCTCGTTTGTGGCAGAAGAGGGTGCTTCGGTGCATCCGTGGCCTTCCCACGCGAAGTGGCTGTCCCACAAAGGCCCTGGCACGGAATTCGCGCGGACGCGAGGCGAAGGATGCGTCTGCACATGGGGTGGAACCCCATGAAAAGGGGGGTTCCCCCACTTGAGAAGACTCACGTGGAAAGTCATGGCGCACTGGAGAATGCTCCTGTCGCGTCTCGCTCTTCCTTCAGGGACCCGGAAGATACGCTCCTTCGCGTCGGCGTAGTGAACGGAGTGAACGGAGTCCGATGCCGCAAAGGTGAGACCCAAAGGGTGAGGCCTTTTGGGGGGGGAGAAACCTGGCCTGGCCACTCTGCTGCTTGGGTACGAGCTCATTCTTGACCATCAAATCATAAAACATACAAAACCGTGCCATGCTTCCAGTCCCCCCAGTCCCTGAGCACCAGCCCATTTGTCCAGTCCGGCGGGTTTGTGACCTGACCAGCGACCTGTCTGACCCTCTCACAACCGACCGACCGGTCGGTGGTGAATGATCTACGGAGCCTCCGGAGCCTCCGCTGCGTAGAGACGCCGCAGTTCGACCAACCGTTGATCCATGGCGTCTCTGGGGACGTTGGCACGGGACGAGTTCCGCAGGGAGTTGGCCCCAGGATTCGGTTCCAGTTCGGAGGTGAGGATGCGTGGAACCAATGGCCGAAAACATGCGAAGGACCCTTGGACCTTTTATATAAACTACAGTAAGGCAAAACAAATCCACCAATCCACTTGCAAGAGTGATGGTAAGTGTGCGGATCCACTCGCAGCTTGCCCAATTGCCGGCCTCCACGCAGCCGCCTGGCGAAAGAGACTCATGGCCCACAAACAACGCGGATTCCAAAACCCACCAGCACGCACTCATTCTTATAAGTCTGAGGAATCCCGAAAGAAGTGACGCTACCAAAATCCTGTGGACCTCGCTCAGGAGTCCAGACTCCTACCAAAACAGGACCAAGAATTACACAAATCTGCAGGGATGTCTTCCAAGCTGATCAAGCTCTACCCTCGCAAAAGTCAAAGTAGAACTGCTCGGCCCCTTGGGGTTTTCCATGTCCATGCTGAATGAATTTCTCAGCCCTGTGGGTCGAGTCTTTTCGTGTGAGTTCTTGTTTTGGGAGGACACCCTGCAGGCCGCTCCAACTGTTGGTCCCAGGCTTGGATCTTCGAAGCACCCACAATTAATTGATCTGATCTATCGCATTCGCTGGTCGTGCCAGTGTTGTAGCCTTAGCCATGAACTATGACGGAACTATTGCAAGTAGATCCACCTGGAAACTGAGTCCCAACATAACCAGAAACAAATGGAGGTTTCCCAACAACCACTTAGCTATGTACTCTCTCCAGAACTTACAAAAAAAAATAACACATTACTGGAGCGTTTGCATGTCATTTTTCTGATTCGGAAGAATTTCTTCCTCGGTAGTTGGTATTGTTCCCGGGAAATATACATGGTCAGCAACTTCTTCGTAAACAGCGTCCTCGCCAAGATTACTTCCTCGTAAGTTCTGGGGAGTGTAAAGGATCTCAATTGCCAACTTGGAACCCCCATCGTTTGTTTCTGGTTGTTTGGGTGTCCAGGCAAGAATTTCCTGATCAAGCCCTCTGGAATCTTCCACCTCTTAACCAGACCATTCGCACCAACGGGGGGTAGAAGGACTTCACCCAAAATGGCGATACGCCATGCAACTGTATGGCAGCAGATTGAGAGAGGAAACGACAAAGGAAAAAGAACAGATGTCCTTCGCAAGGAGAAAGAGGGCCCACCCCAAGCCAAGCGATACAAAAAAGAACATGTCACAATGAGTAGTTATAGTACCAGGACCCTCCTGTCAGCCCCGAAACGCTGTGATTCGGGGTGTCCATGAACCACCTTGGGGGTCCTGGTAGTTATACTATCGGTGACTCATCTGGGTCCGGGTTTCACTTCACCGTCTTGAAGTCCGTTGCCTGAGAGACTGCCACCCACAGAGCCACCTCTGACGCGAAGCGAAGAGGTGAAGTTGTGGCTTTCAGAGTCAATGGCACTGTGGGGCCCCCAAGTGAGCACCGGTTTTGTGTAGGGATTGGAGCTTGCAACATCTTGCGACCCAGCTTTCTTGGATGAGTGGAATAGAATGTTTTTTCTGAGGGTGTTGGACAAGAATCAGATTGTTCTTGATGGTGTCTTGAATATACTTCAGTCCATGACTTTAAAATCATATCGACTGAAAACCAACGGCTCTGAGCTTGCCGTGTTGGTGCAGCACGCCCCTTCCGACGTGGACCCGCGGCTCCGACGGCTCGCCGACCACGGACGTCGCCGCGGGTTCCCGCGTTCCCGCGTTCCCGTTCACAGTCCTCCAAAGTCCCAAGATTCTGGCTTCTGCCCATGTTTTGGAAGTCCCCCCTCCCAACACCCCTCCCAACACCCCGAAACTCACAGCAGCCGATTTCCAAGCGGCCAGCACAACCAGCACCCCCAACTAACTCCCTCGGCCCACCTTCACCCGTCGCAGGTTGGTCCATCGATGGCGGACCATGGCTCAAGTGCGCCATCAGCAAGAGTGGTGGATAGAACTTGAGAGTTTCAGTGCGAGGCGATCTCATCCAAAAGTCAAAGCCGCCCTGAAACGTGACATGAGGCCTGTTGTGAAACGTGACATGCACAGCGTGATCTGTCTACTGTCGTGATTGGGGGAGCTCTGGAGACGAACCGCTCAGAGATGAGATGAGGGTCTGTCCGGGACGTCCTTCTGGCTTGTGTGAAACAAATTATAGAGCTTCAAGTGGAGTGGTTGCGATCCTAGGATGTTTCTTTTGCGAAATCCGTGGAGGTACATTAGTACATGGCAGGTGATGCCCCAAGCCTTTCAAAGATCTTCTCCTGTAAACACTGAAACTGAACCTGACAGTTGCTAGCTAGCCTCTATTTTTACGGGGACTTTGTGCGTGGGTGAGAACCTCTTCATGGGACCTTCAGTCCACCTCTGCAGCCTTCGGCCACTAGCAATTCCAGCGTTCGAGGCGCGTGACGTGGACGTATCCAGCAGCGAATCCAAAGACTCGTTTCGATCGTTGAGATTCCCTGATGATCACCTTGGTCTCTGCTGTTTTCAAGCACTTTTTTTTGCCACTGAAACAATAAGTGAATGGCATGTCCCCTGCAAAGACCATTTTCCACAACAGGGAGTTCTCCACTTCCATGCTTGTTGGACGAGGGTACACTCCCGAAAACTCACATCGACTCTGAGAATGGAACCCTGAAAAATGGTTTTCCTCTAGCTGCACCAGTGGTATTTGTTTTCAGCGGTGTAATTAAGTGGTTCTGTGTTGAATCATACTTCTCGGTTGTTGTAGGGGTAAACCTCCACCGTGCAGGGGGTTGATCCAGAAATACCCACCAGCATCCACCAGCTATCTCCTTTTGAGACGGTGTCTGATTCCAAAAGGATATATAATCCAAAACACTCCAACTGGAACAAATGGAACCATGCACATCCGGGCACCATCCAACCACTGGCTTTCATGTAAGAGCGAAAAACGTGTGGCTTACACGGAATGGAAAAAGCGAGATCAAAGGCTTGCCCAGAATGGAGGTAGCAGGCATCAAAAGCATGAATGTTCATGCAAGGACTTCTTGCAACCCAAGCAGCTTCTCACTAGCCGGTCCGGCCGCCCCAAAACAATTGACAAGGCAACAAGTCTTCAACGGGCAGGCGGTACTCTTCCACATCTCAGACTTTGGTTTACTTTGCCTTTGACTCATGGGTGGAGTTGTGGAGTCAGTCTACTCCCCCATTGACCCCTGGTCTTCTCTTGCCACCGCCATCGACACCCCCGACGCCCGTCGACCCGACCCAGCCGCGCCCGTCGCATGCGGCCCTCGAGGTAGAGGCGTCGGTAGTCGGCGAAGGGCATGCCTGGCACGGTCGCGTCTGCCACGGGTCGCATGGACCGAAGCGCGAGCACACCCAACAAGGGGATTGAAGTGCAAGGGGTGTGTGGAGTGAAAAACCCTGCGAACGAAAAAAAACAGGAAGGCACCCTTTTACCCTTGAACTGTCCGTACAAAGTGGTGAGTTGTGGATGCTGGCGAAGAAGGAGCAACATCTGAACCTGTGGCTGGGTGGCTGGTGATTCACCAGGGTTGTGTGGATTGCTACTGGGTGGCTGGCATGCACAAGCCTGGGTGGCCAAAAAAACACCTCAACGAGGGGTCAAACAGTCAAACATAACATAAACTGGGAAAACACACCAACATGGCAAAGGGGCATCAAATCTCTTTGGGACATCATGAGTAAAAAAGAAAACACTCCCACACCATCCCGCTTCATCCCTCACATCGGTGGCGCCCAAAAAACCTGCAAAGGGAAGGTTTGGTCGTCTCCCCAAAGCGAAACTTCACAAGAACTGAAAGGACTGCACATCAAAATTGAGATAGGACTGAAAAATTAAGGGGGATAATCCAATGAAGTTTACAAGCAAAAAAGGTGAAGTTTGGACAAACACCGGTGCCCGCATGCAGTCACAATAGCAAGATTCTTGTTGAGCCAACTCTTCGATGTGCGGATGTGTGCCGATGAGTCCCTCATGCTTCTCGCAGCATGAATACACCCTGAACGATGTTTGTCCCTCTGAGATGATGTGTTTGGCATGGAAAACGCTTGAACACAGACACCAAACTTTGGGGGAGGTGTGGCGCTGGCAAAGAAAAGGACATGCGACATGCTGCAGGAAAATGTCCTCTTCTGGCTCTGCAGCAAATTCACACTCTCACTTCACCTGTCTGGGAACTGGCAAAAAACAAGAACGGGCACCCCTAAAGAAAATATCCCATCAACATCCATCAACCATCAGGTCATTCACGAGATAGTCGGTGGCTGGCTTGGTGCTTTGATATTGCTTTCATGCCAAAAACCGGCTTTACACTGGGCCCAAAACGCCTGGTAAACCCTGCACACTCAACGACCCGGTGATGACTCGTCTCGTCCTGTCCGGTGGGAGCAGCGCCTAGCTCGGGCTTCTCCATCTCAGGGTTGATGGCTAGCAGAAGGGACTGACACAGGACAGCATCGGACTCGTTTGTGCTGTGGGGGGGGGTCTCTACAAAAGAATCCCCCTCACCACACGAATTGAACGTCCATCAGCCGAAACCATCTGCCCGCACCACTGAACCACTGCGTGATGTGTTGCCTCAGCTTTGAAAAGCCCGCTCGAATCGGAGCGGGTTTGCTCTGCTAAAACACCCAAAAGGCTTGTAACATGGATGAAATCCGATGGATGTTCAGCCGTGTTCAGCCTCCTAACTTGAGTCCCAGTACCTTTGTTCAGCCACTTCTCGCCTTCAAGGACTGCCCAAAAACATCCAAAAAGCCGGGTCAGAGACGTTCACTTTGCCCAACTGGGCAGTGCAAATATCGAGTTCCCGCCTCGAGCCTACATATAGATATTGCATGATATTGCATGCTGCATATTTATCCATGGTTTGGAGGGCTCATATCTTCAAGACCAGCCGCAGCCCCCCATAGGCCGCCTTGAGCTGATCCGCGTTGTAGAGCGCCTCTGTGCCCTCCGTCGTCATCTGCAGCTCGTTGAATTCCTGCGCGGCCCGCGGTGGAGAGGGGCCCGGCCTTCGCTCTGGAGGTGACGGGCGATTTCGGGGAGGCCAGTTCAGCCTGCCATGACCATCGCCGCTGGGTTGGGGTTGGAGGACATCTTCTTGGTTTGGGCACACCGTCTGAAGGGGCCAATGGTGAGAGGCTCTCTATGGTGAGGCCATACCCAAGGCATGCGCAAAGCGGCTGCACCGTCAAGCGACTGTAAAATGGTACAAACCTCGAACCGTTTGAGACGTTTAAAAAAGAACGAACTCAGAACTCATGACTGGGCCTCTCTAAGTTCTCTCCATGCCTGAACTAGCACTTAGGCCTCAGAGGCCTCAGAAAACATGACGTTCTTACGGTCTAAGATTTTGGGACCACGTCGTGGCGATCTGGCAGATATAAACTCATATATGACCAGTGACCAGCCAGGCCCCATTTCCGAAGTCTGATGGCTTCTTGAAACAAAGGTGGCTTTGGCTTGGTTCTCTATCCATCGCAAACTCCACGCCCCAACCAGCCCACCAGTGGATTCCCTCGGCTCTTACCGCCAGCCCACGTGCGGTGTTGATACGGACACCCCTCCACATGCCCTCCACCCAGCTCCGCCGGTGTCCTTCAGGTTCAAAACGCCATCCCGGTCCAGATCAAACTTCTCGAAGATCTGGTCGAAGACACGGTATCCGTGGAACCCCACACACCCACCCCACAGATACACGACGTGCGTGGGATCTTGGGTTTCAGGTGGGATCTTGGGTTTCTATATCCCTTTTCATCAGTGCCCAGTGGATGATCATGGATAGAAAAAATGCCGACGTCTCAAAAATCGTCACCCTAAGAATCCTTGGGCTCATGGATGAGTGTGGAGCAACCAGTATATAGTATATAACATCTCATGAAACACCTGCTATTATCACCCATATCACCTAGCAGATCCGCACGAACCCCCGGCGGCTTCGAACGGCTTCCAACGGCTTCCGCCCACCCACAAAAACCGGTCGAACTTCTTCCACCGTGCTCCAGTTCGAGCAACCTCCCCAGTGGCGCAGCGCTCACTTTTGCGGATCGCCGGATCGCCGTCCTCAAAGATGTCCTGATAGGTTTGAGCTTCCTCAATCGTGCAGCCACCTTGAAAACCGCACCCGTGAAAACCGAGAATGCAAAACCCACCCACCGGATTGATTGGCCGGCATGAAGTTCTCACCGGCTGAGAACTCAAGATCAGACAAACACCACCGGAACGCAGGCTGCCTCTCACATCCGAGGAAACTCAGATGTCGGGGTGCTCACTGGGGAAAATACTGCTCAGCATCAAATGTCAAGGGAACCTCCGACTTACGAAACCTGGAAGGTGCATGCATGAAGCTTCATGTCATATCAGGGGCAAAATCCAAAGTCTGTCAAAATCGCAGAGTCTGTGCATAGCTGAGCTGGTCTATCTCGATACCCTTTCACCATGGTCTATCTCCACTTACTCGCTAGCTCGATGTTGCCTTCAGATCCACGATTCCCGAACGACCTGGTCGGGTTTTTGTTTCACGCCCCCCCACGGCCGTGCTGAGCAGCCCCAGTGTCAAAGTAGGCCAGTTGGACCATCGGACGGCTTCTGCTTTGCGGAGAAACATCCAAGACAGTCATCGATGCCGAACGAGTCGAAGGAGTTGGAGAGACGCCATACAACACACGCAACTACGGCGTTGGAAGACACAATTTGCGCCTCCATTCAAGCAGAAGCGGCTTCGGAGCAAAAAGCAAATAAATACAAATGCTGCCCAACAAATGTGGGGCAGCCGGTCCAAATGCCCAGAAATGCGGACCCAAGTGTGAGAGTCTTTCGTCTCTTCAAAACTGCCCAAGTCCTTCACATGGGAACCATGTGTTGTTGAACTTAAGGGGGCTTCCAACATCTATGCCTTTTGAGAAAAACCAATCACGCTTGCCCGCAGGGCCAGATTGCCCAAATGATGTCCAATCTCCGACACGGACGCCCGCCCTGGACTGGGCTAAGACACCCAAAGCAGCCTGTGCATCGAATCTTTATCTCCGATCAAATGAGCCTTCTCTTCGAACAGACTTGGTTGTCTCACCATGTTCAGAGTGTTAGCCGAGTGTTAGCCAAGCCCCCACCGATCAACACAAACTACAGATTCGATCTGCAGGATGATGGCGATTGAGTACGGAAGAAGTTTGAGAGGGTTTTCCACTTTGGGGTTGGTCAAATGCCCCATGCATGTCTGGATGTCCATGTACAAAGACCTGGGCAGACCGCGCTGGGTGGTGCGCCATGTCCAACAGAAGGACCTTCATCAATTAATGATTATAATGGACATGACAAATTCCTAGGTCTAGTGTGTATATTATATATACAGTATATACCAGCTGCTTCCAAGGGGTTACCAATGGACAGCCCTACACTGCTTATATATAGGTCACCATTGGACACCCATTGGAAGCTCTAGGATATAGAGAGAGAGAGAGAGCTTTAGATACGACGTCCTACCTTTCCCGATCCGTTGATAGTTACTACCGATCCTTCACCACCCGTTCCAGACTTGACCACCCCTGGATCGGTGTTCATGCATCCATTCTATGCCCTCCCAATGGATCGGTGAGCTCCAAAAACGAATTGGCTTGTATCTGTAGCTGGGGATGGAGGAGCTTCTTCTGCTTTCTTCTCCCTTGACCCTTTCGACATGTTGGACATGTCATGCTTCATTCCGGTCAAAAGACATTGAGGCTTCGGATGTCGAACAGAAAATGCCCGCCAGGGCATTACCCGGTCAGCACTCGCAACCATCTCGGACGCGCAGAAAATCTGGCCTGGCAGTCGCAGCGTCGACACGTGATGGACCGTCCATCTCTGAGAACCTTTCGGGACAGACCCCTCAGAAAAATGGGACATGGGGAGAGGATTCCGTGGCCCAAAAGAAGACCCGGTCACCGATTTGGGTCCAATCGTCCTGGAAAAACGGACGAAAAAAGCTCAGCAGAAGTCTTCCCAAGGTGTGGCATGTGAAAAACGAGAAGCACCTCCGAACAGCCTGAACGCAGAAGATCTATACCTCACTCAAGGGATGCGCCTCTATTAAGACCAGTGGATGCGTCATTCTGATTGTCATTGCAAGTTCGGGAGTTGAGAGTGGTGACTTCCCCCAGGTCGCCCCAATGTGGACCACAAACATCTATATAGACCACACAGATGAAAAAGTGTACATCAAGAAGCTAGTTCTGAGTGTCCTTTCCCAGCAAAAATTGATGCAAAAACGCCAAGAAAAGCCATGTTCGCAAGTGCTTTTCTCAGTCACAAGAGTCACGGAGTATCCACTTTCCAAACAGTCTTAGAACCCTATAGTGACTATAGTGGATGAGTCGATTGTGACGTTCCACGAGAATATGGAACAGCATCCGCAACCCACCGGCCTGTCCGGGAGCAACGCCTTGCTGGCCACGCGCGTTGCCGGAGTCTTACCTTAGAGTCGGCGGTGATGGGGCTGTGCGAACATCCACCCGAACTCCATGGAACTGGATCTCAGCTTGCTACTAGGAACAGGTGCCTTACTAGTAGTAACAAGGTTCGCTACTAGGAACAAGTGCCTTACTACTAGTAACAAGTGCCTTACTAGTAGTAACAAGTGCCTTCCTATCCGTCCTGTTCCTAAGAGCTTCCTATTGCTAGTCGCTTTGGGGTACGGAGGTTCGATCCGCCCATGATCTACCAGGACCATCCTGGTCGGATCGTCCGATCGTCCGGGCTGATCCCTAACATGGGACACCCACATGGTCGGATCGTCCCGGTAGGTGTTTATAGGCGTTTTGCTTCACACATAATTTCGCGGAGTGAAAACCGCCGGCGTCGTCTTCGGATGGTCCTGGTCATTCCGAGTCTTCGGGCTCGATGCCATGCACTTCCACGATGATTCAAAGACAAAGGTCCCTGGACCTTCAAGGGGTGTTCTGTCTGGAGGTCCCTTAGTGTAGGGACATGAAGGTGCTGGCAGTTCATGTTTTGTGCTTTGAGATCCTCCATGGGGTTTAGTTTGGGTCTATCCTTTTACCAGTAACAGTGGATGATGGTTAGGTGGCAGGCCTTTCTCAAAAATAGTGATGTTCTTGTTTACCGACAGTTACAGGTAAGAGTTTGGACAGCTTTTCTCTGATGGGTTTTGGCCTTTTTGGGCCATCTGAAAAACATCCGCTCCAAAGATCCGCGCAATGCACTACGCGCATCTGCGCAACGCATCTCGCGCATCGGCCGAAGGAGAACGTTGTTCTGGCAAAGGTACTTGGCCTGCTCCAGGACACGCATGGCCTCATCGACCTGTAAACAAAGGGAGTCAAGAAAAACAAGAAAGCTTGGAGAAATGGGACCCTGGGAGAGAAGATGGGCAAATTGGTTTCTAGATCTTTGTAATTAGTGAAAGAAGAACGGCCAAAGGACAAAAGAAGGACTCCCCGTGGAGTCAACAAAAACACCAGTCACACGCGTTCGCCTTCGCTTCTGACAGCTGTCGCCGTCGCGTCGCACCGAAGGACAAGGACGCAGAGTGGCCTTCGCCTTGAGTTGGTGCTCGCTGTCCAGGAGGATTAAAAGCTCGGAATTGTCCATCTCCAGCATCATGCCTGGCAGGGTTCGCATTGGCAGCATGGGTTCTCTTCAATGACCCGGTTTTCATGCTTTTGGGCACGGCTTTTGAATGACTCGGAGGCCGCAGCTCGAACTCCTTGCTTTTTGGAACCAACGATGTGTGTCTAAAAAGACATCTACAAAGCCTCTTTATATCATATGGGGAGCTTTATATCCTGTAACCCTGGTTGACCCCTGAACATGTACTATTATGTACTATTTCTCTTCAAGGGATGTCAACCGATCCCATGGTTTGCAGGGTGATGAAGAGCAACTGTACTCGCTCACGCTCTTTTTCCACTTGAGCCAA
>CAXAMN010021806.1:1958495-2004442 GCA_963970005.1 Durusdinium trenchii | reverse complement strand
AGAAGCGTACACTGCAAGATGTCATGTAGCACGGATGGAGCTTCACAGGTGAGGTTTTGACCCACAGCCATATTCACCAACTGTCTGCATTTTCTGGCACCAATGATCCACTGTGGGCGGGTGTCACCATCGCCTTTCTCCAGCCGAAGGACTCACCGCGGAGCCGACGCGTGGAGCATCCGTCCTACTAGCCTCCGAAACCGCGCTCGGTGAAGGATGAAAGGGAAACATCCGGAGGTTTGAATGACATCCGTGTCATCTGGCACGGATAGCCTGGCCTGTGATCTTGCCAGCCAGCTCAGGTTGGTGCTTGGAGATCGCGGGGAAAAGCCGCTCGCCAATCATCTGCTTCTGCACCTCAACCCGGAGCAGCAGCGAGAAAGCCCTCGTCTTTTTTCCACCCAGATGGTCCAAGGCCCACACATCCAGTACATCGGGACTAAATCGAGTGATTACACCAAACAGCTTACGTGCCAAAACCGCTTGTTGAGTTGCCAGAATGGCCAAATATGGTCTCCTTCCAATCCAACGTGCCGAAAGAAATCTCCTCAGTGACCGACCCAGTCGCGACCCAAACGCTCCAGCTCCACTGGCTCCACTCACCACTGCCGAACACGTCCACTCTCACCACCCCCACCGGTCCCCAGGGGCCCTTCTTCCCCCCGAACTGCCCAGTGGCCGGTGGGGGGGCTGCAGCCAGCGCGGCCGCAGTGAGCTGTTGACCTGGACCAGGCCGGGAGACCAGATCCAAGGGGTCACCGTCTCCAGTTTCTGAAGAGTTCAGAGGTCTGAAAACGCAAAAAGGATGGTCCTTCAACCTCCCCCCTTTAGATCCTCCGAGGGGACGATGCTTTTTGGAAGGAGGACGTCTGAAGGGCCAGCGTGGCCCCCGGAGGGTCGTGAGTCCTGAGGTTCGGATGTTGAAAGGACAGCCTGTGCCGGACGCCTCCACCCGTGTTGGCCGGTGGAGCCTGTGCCGGGCCCTGGCTGGGCATGCCTGACCGAAAACGTGGAGATTGCCCAAAGGGCATGGGATGGGGAGAGCAAGGTGACGAAATCAACACTTATCATATATACATATATACTGACTAACTGACGAACACATCCAATGTGCAACATGGAAGTGGCAAAATGTTTTGTTGGAAAGATACTTTCCTCTACAAACAGGCGGTGTTCAACTTCGATGTGAGTGAGTCAGAGTATACTGAGTATAGACTTGAGATGACAGGTATATAATGGAACCGGGGTGGTGCCACTGTGACAGCAAAAGCCCCGGGAGCATCTTCGTTCAGTAGAGTCTTCAGCATTCGTCAAGTGGTTGTTGTAGCGGTAGGTTTGTCTGGCTTGGTGATGCAGTATCTTGTGAAGCGCAATTGTGCCCTGGTAGGTTGGAAAAGCAGGTTAGGTGGCATGTCTTCATGGCCAGGTAGTAGTTGTACAGAAAAAAAAAAAGACGCGAAAGGCTCAAATATCATATCTATCACAGGTGAACTTGCGTCTCACCAAAGTGTGGCAAACTCCGCATGTCCCAGACTAAACAGGCCACCTCCGACCGCCTGTTGAGCAGCACAACACACGTCTTTCCACTCGAAATGGTCATCATCCAATTGATTCACATGGAACTAGACGTCGAGGGTCGAGAGAAGACGTTGGCGTCCGATTTCCTCATATCGCCCAACACGTCACCACGGGAAAAATGCTGTCACAGTTGAGGATGTTTAAATAGGAGAACCTCCCAACCAATGGCTTTTGATCTCTTTTCTTCCAGAAACCTTGTTGCCTGCAAGGTCTCCCTGTTCTTTTTTTTCAGTGTCCACCTAGCTCTCACCCAGCTCTCACCCACCCATCTCCACCTGGGCGCATCATCGGCATCATGGGGGGGCCGCATCATGCCCATGGGTCCCATAGGTCCCATGGCGCCCATGGGTCCCTGGCGAGACGCAGCGCGTCGCGGGTGATGCGAGGGGTGCAGGAGAGGCGGGGCATCGTTCGAGGCATCAATTAGGGCACCACAAGAGGCGCCAGGTCGAGGTGTTTCGGAAGACCAAATAGGCGCAAGGAGCACTGGCCGCTGGGCTCCAGTGTCAAACAGGAGTCGTTTTCGAAGATGCATCAAAATCCACGTGCGCGCACGTGGAGAAAGCAGATGCGTCAGTGACCCTAAAACCTCACAACACCCTCAAGACTGGCCGGGCAGGACCATAGGCATAGGCATCTGCATACCACCCTTGCCCATGGCACCACCCCTCAGCTTGGACAGTTTCTCCTCCTATCGGGCCTAGACACGAAATGACACGAACGTCGCGGTGTCACTGGCGTCGAACGTCGCGGCTGGTCGAACCTCTAAACCCTGGAAAACATGGAACATCCATGAACATCCCAGAAATGCAGAGAATACCGTGGCAGAGGTGGGGGATGCTCGTCGATCTGTGACTGTTCATCGCAGATCGGATGTTGCTCGGAAAGACGGGCTGGAAAAGGCTCAAGAGAGACACGCAGTCTTCGCTGGGGGAGTGCTGAAGGTCTCTAAACGTCTAAACGTGAAGCCAACATTGGCTTGGAACGTCGGCCCACCCAGAAGCCGTGACTGGCCCTCATTCACGGCCACTCGGGGCCCCCCCTTGTTCGAAGCCAAGCGTGTCATGATAGCTTCATGCAGCTGGCGTTTGGAGAAAAAGGTCCCCGTGGCGTCACCGGGTGCGGCCAAGTGACATGTTCATGTTCGGCATACCTTTGCCCATTGCGCCCATGCCTCAAAGGGTGCGATCCATGCGAAGTCATATGAAGTCCATGCTCCGACTGCTGGAGTATTGGAATGATCTGAAAAACAGCAGATCAAATTGAGATGCTCAACTCATCCGCAGTAAATCTACTTGCGGATGGCTGAAGGTGTTAGAGGAAGGAATCCCGATAGATGACCAGGTTAGAAAATACCCCACAATATGCACTGTTTTGTATGCCAAAGCATGCAGCATGTGTTCACTCAAAACAAGGAGTCCATGGCTTCGCCGCAGTCGTCACCCAATTGTCCAAGAACCCGGATAGCTTGCCATGCCTGGTAGGCAGTACTTTTCATTGTGTGGAGACCTTTCGAAGATCCCCCAATTTGTTTTGACCCATCGTTCATGTGCATCGTCTTTTTGCAGGGTGGCTTCTATCTTCATTCATGTTGCTATGCTATGGCTTCTATCTTCCGGGAAGTTGGAAGCAAGGATTATCCTAATTGAAAAGTTGGGTGCAAGGTAGGTCGTTGGACCTGAACCGCATGAGTAGTATGTTACTGCTCAGTTCAGACTGCAGAAGTGCTACGGACTCAGGTTATGAACTCTCATACAAGAGAAAAAGCGTCCGATCCTCGCGAGGACCATTGATCGCAAACTTCCAGCCGGTTACCAATGAAGGCCTGTCTTCTAATGAGAGAGGGGCCTAGGCTTGGGGCCTTCTCTTGACTCATCTCTGGTGCTAAGTGCGGCAAAACTGATGCATTCCACTAAAAACACTCTGCTTGAATGGCAGGATGAACCAATGCAGAGGTCATCAGGAATCACATGACACAGCTTGGAGTCACCTGAATCTATTAACTGAGGACTAAACGGCCACTGAGGGACCGAGCGCCGAAACAACGCCGAAACAAGGCAATGGTTTCATGGCTTGAAAAATGCAGGAGGATCCCGGACAAGTCAAGTTCAAGCCTTTTATTTGGGTCAAGCATTGGAATGAGATACTTAACACCACTATACCTGTACCACCGTCCGCAAACTGCCACCCAACAAGAAAGACACCCGGCTGAGTGCAGTGCCCATCATCTGAGGGTTCATCGGCATGTTGGGCATACCGCCCTTGCCCTTCTGGCCCATCCTGGGGGTCCGGTAACTCGGCTTTGCCCAAAAGAATAACTGCTCCCCTAGTGGCCTTGAATCGTAGATCCACAGATAAGAAGCTGCATTCGATATGTTTTCATGTGTACCTAGGGGTTGCTTTGGACTATTTATCCTCAGGGGCCTTGTGTAGTCATGTGGAAGCCATCGAGTAGAGGTGGTGCACCACTTGGAAGGATGTGGCAACAAATGTTCAGATTCCAAAAGTATTGTGTGTTGTTGGTTTTTTGGAGGGACCATTGTTTTGAGAAGGCAAGACATATATATATATATATGTATAGCACGTTTCTTTTGGTAGGGACATGAACTTTTTGGGCTGCCTGTGATAGTGCTCTGGGGGCAGAAACATTGTAGCGCAAACACATTTTTGTACAGGCAGGTCAATGTTCTGAGGGCCATGTTCAAGTATTTCAGTGTTCTTTTGGATGATAACTTGTCAATACCTATGTTGTTCTTTTGCTTGGTGTGGCTGCACAGTCTTTGCTGGCACAGAAGGTTTGTTTAAACAAACTCATTGGAGGATTAGGAAATCCCACCAGCATAGCTATTGAATGACCTTCCACACTTGGCTTTGCTGGCCTTGTTTCACGACCTAATAGTCAATGGATTTGACTGGCAACATAAAACTTCATATCGCATGAGGCTGGGGAATGGGTGGGCGGGTGGGTGGCTGGGTGAGGATTGATTTCTGTACAGTCCTTAGTCCTTAGGAACGTTGGAACTTGTTTTCCAAGCGAACGAAGCTTCCACAGATCCGATGGATTGATCCCGATGTTTGTGATTCGACGCTTGTCGACATTGTTCGTTTCAAGTTTCAAGTTCTTTGTGAGGGATTCGCCGACGGGCTTCAAACAAGAGTCCATGCACTCATGTAGCAAACCAAATATGAGGGTCAACCACGCAGCAAAAAAGGACGGTGGCTGAAAATGGCGGATACCACATGAGGTGTACCGGGGGTCCCATGAAACACACATGCTGATTGCGTGATATGAAGGCTGTGCTCCCTTGTGGTACAAGACCAACCTACCTGCCGACGTACGTCGCGCGAGTGGGCGCTTGGTGGGAGCAAATCCGAGGAGAACACGCCACACAAAAAACCCTCAGTTGAGAGCTCCTCTTGGAAAACAGCCCCAAGTTCGGATTACATCCAAAAGCACCATGTTCCCTGCATCTCCAGGCCACATCATGCCAGCGTTCTGGCCCTGCATCATGCCCTTGCCCATGCCGCCCATGCCCATCATGGGCGGCTGCATACCACCTTAAGATGGCCGGGGGTTCCAGAGCATGGGTCTTCTCCCAACTCGTTGAGCGAAGGTGACCAACCCCAGACCATCCATGGGACTGGAATAGTTACCTACATTGGGATTTTAAACGGGTGGATGTATGTAACTATTCCGTCTGGATAGTCTGGGAACCAGGGAACCCTCCAAGGGGCACATGATGGCACCTTGGATTCGTGATCCTGCGCTAAATCTCTGCATACACTACAGAGATTAAGCCCCACAGTTGGATGGCAAAACCTCGCCATAGGGGGAGGGGTGATCAATCAACCGTACGTTGTTCATATGGATCATATTAATTTATGAATCATATGGATTCACTGAGGGCAATGTCCAAGGTCCAAAGCCAGTCACACACCTAGCAGGGCCGGAGAATGTGGCTTGAGGGTCAGTTCGTTCGTTCTGAAGTGCATTTGGCGGTCATAGTCGGGGGAGTGGTCAAGAGGAGGTAGACATCGTTCAAAAAGGATTTTGCAAATGATTTGTCTGCATATTTCGTTGTTTGTCCATCTTCAATTGGTACCCTCTGGGTGTTGTCCATTCGGGCTGTAAACATCTGGCCTCCCTTGGTATTACAGACGGTCGAGCAGCTCCTCGTCCCAAGGGCTCTAATTCTTCACCAATCTTCACGAATCTTTCCACATTAGCCCTGAACCCTGACAACTTCGAAGAGCTTCCAGTTTTCTTTCATCCTACCTCTCCTTCCAAAGCCATAGAGAACCAGGAGTCCAGTGCTTGTTGGGCTTCGAAAACACCGGCCTTTTCCGCGTTCGACACACCTGGCCAGACCAACCGTTTAGCAATCGGCCTCCAACCCAATAGCGATGGCCTCCAACCTAGTAGCGATGGCCCCAACGTGTCGGCACTGAGGCACCGGGCCTCCCATCCCTCCCATGGGATTTCCATACATCCCCATACCGCCCTTGCCCTTGCCCTTGCCCTTCCCCACGCCGGCGGGGGAGTATCGCTGGCCTCGGTGGAAAGAAGAAGACGCGCAGGTCACGCGCAAGTTTGAAGAAGTTGGCATGGTCTGGCAAGGATACAGCGTGTAATGTTGACATTACATGAAGCAAACATGGAAATCAAGTAGAAAAGATGGTCCATTGCAGAGATGCCCGCTGAAGACAGGTCATGTTTGTTGCTTCTGCTGATGGGTGTCTACAGTCAAAGGGGTTTCACAGACTTTGTCCAAGGGATGTCCAAAAAACCGCCTAAAAGCCACTTTAGCCGCTTGCGGCGGCCATGCGCCATTTGAAACAAAAACATGGAGTAAACTAGATGAGAGCATTTCAACCAGCTTGCTGACCACCTACGCTCAAGAATGTACCTTGTACGTATTATACGTACATCTCAAATTAGCAAGAACCGTGGATTGCTCTGAGCGGAACTGGAGGCCCAACACCGAAAATCCAAAACCATTGCTATGAAAAAAGAAAGAACGGATGCCCAAAACCGGAGAAAAAAAGCACATTGGATTCCAAAGGTTCTGCCCCAAAACCGCCCACCTCCCTCCATGACCCCGATTGAACGAAAAAACCGCTTCGAGCCACGGAGGCGCTCCGCGCGCACATCCCGATTCTCGGCCAGGCCCACATAGAGCGGCTTTCCCTTGACCACCTCCGGTCGAGCAAGTGCAGTTGTCGGTGGGCAATTGTGGCCAAGGAGAAGGGCCCGGTGGTCTAATTCAGTCAAAAGAATGCTTGGTATAATTCATGTCATCGTGATTGAAGGTCTGTTACAGTAAGAAAGAATGAAGATGTTAAGTTTACATAAATCCAATATAACACAATTGTTCCATGTGTCTTCTCTTGAACTCAACCCACCTCTAAAGCTATAATAGCATTATATAGCTCTTGATTCAAACCACCCTGCTCATCCCAAAACCTCTTCGTTCCGCCCGGCAGGTGCCTCGAAAAAGACCCCCCCCCCATCTCCGCCGGACGCGGCGCAGAGGAAACCGCGGGCCTTGAGATGCATCTCGGTGACGGCCTTCGTGGCTTCATCGGGGCTGCTGAAGCACACGAAGCCAAAGCCCTGGCGGAAGAGGTGGTCCAAAGTGTCCGACATGAGGTGGTCCAAGCACGGGCAAAAGAAGTTGGGGATCGTTGGAGGGTACGTTTTGGGCAGGGATCGTGCGAAGAGCTTTCGCCACCGGCAGAGTTGGATGTGGGTGGCATGGGAGTATATGTTGGGATGTGAAGAAAGCTAGAAGAGAAGCTCCAATGCTACGAAGGGTTTTGTCCGTTTTGTCCTGCAGGTCGTTTCTTTTTCGATTTCGGATTTGGAGTTGTCAAGCGATTCAATTCTCAAAAGCATGGGCCTTCTTGGTTCTTTCAAGTCCACAACATTATTGAAGGGGGGAGTGAGTGGAAACATGTTGTTAGAACTACATCTGTGGGCCAACCCAACTTGTGATAGTTACACTTGGATTTGCTGTCCAGGAAGCGGCCTAAGAAGTTTCAGCATCTTCCCCAGGAACCTGGGGAGGTCGCCAGAAGTTCAGGAAAATGCCAAGAAAACCCAAATCCACAAAATCCAGGTACATCGACATGTGACTCATAGGACATATAGAAGGCATATGGTCTGAGAGAGTTGTTGATGGCATCGGTCCCCAAAGCATCGGTCGACCGCCGTCTGACCTACGTCCCACATGGGAGCACCCACCCGCATCGGTGGCCGTGGGCGGTGCCCACCGCCGCGCGCCTTGCATTTGCCGCTGGGCTCCTGAAGTGTCCAACTGCTGAAAGAATGGAAAAGCACCAACTGGTGCTCCTGGGGGCTCCTGGCACTACTAGTTTGCTAGGGGATGGGTGTTCGGACAGAACACCTGTCAACCCTTTGGGACCCGAACAGTCGATTGGTGTTGTCTTGAAACAGGTGCCGGAAAGCCTGGTCTTATCTACCTCATCCACCAGTGATCAAATGCCATTCAGCTGTCTGTGGCTCTTCAGAGCCCCACACTTCAGCTTCCACATGAAACATGCTTTCAGGGAAGACCATCTTTGTCCCGATAATTCCAACCTTCCACGAGCCAAACAAAATAGTCTTTGGACTTCTAGGGTATTTATATATATATATACATAGAAACGAGAAAAACATAGAAAAACAAGAGATTCCTTTTACATCTATTTATACTGTATATATATTATATGTAATTACTAGAGAGAGAGAGAGAGGGATTCCTTTACAAGCAATGTGTCGTACCCATGCTCGTCCCATGGTACCAAGTCGTCGGCGGGGCGTGCTCCGTCACCGTCCCCGTGAGCTTTTCCCGGCCCACTCGCGGCTGCGACGCAGCATGGAATGGTCAACTGATGGATGATATAACGACCTGGGCCTGGGTAGGGCCTGGGTAGGGCCGTCCATCCTGTTTTGGGAGAATCAAGACATCGATGGCGGGTCCCGAACCGACTCTGCACGATTTGCAACCAGTCCGAAGGCACCATGTCAATCCTGCCAGTCACCATGGTGAAGGTGATTGCTTTTGCTCTCGTGGCCAAGCAGAGACCCAAAAAGGTCCCAACGCCTCGAATTGGAACTGTGGACCTGAACCCAAAATTCGCACCAACGACGCACCGCACCCAGTCGACCTCGGCAAGCGCAAGCGCAAGCAAGCGCAAGCAAGCGCAAGCAATGCGGAACCGACCCGCAGAGGACCCGTCCTTCATGGCACAGACCGAGGTGATGTTTCCGAAGGACTCAAAGAGCCCGCGCAAGGAGTCGTCGTCCGTCTGTTCGTCCTCGGAGCGAGCGCGAAGACCCGCTGGGCGGGTCTAAATGGACTCTCAAAGCGTCAAAGAGACAACCGGTGCACCAACCGGTGTCTTGGTGAAGCATGGTAAAACCATGGTAAAACCTTGGTAAAACCATGGTAAACCCATGCACCAAAACCGTCTTCACTGTGAGCCATGAAAGCAGTGCGACCATCGCCCCAAGTCTAGACAGACTTCTTAAGACCAAGACAGCACATTCAGGATCTTCTGACCATCCCAATGACCAGAAAGCGTTCTTCCGCTAAACCCGACGGCTGACGCCTCGAAATCTTGCTTTTTCGAGTCGATTTCATAAAGCGGCTCGTCAGCCCTCTGCTACGGGTGGTGCAGCTGTTTTGATACCACCACCTTGTTATTTTCTCCTGCACTCAACGCTTAAGACAGGAAAAATAATGAAAAAGGGTGTGCAAGGCATTGAACCCTGGACATGCTGCGCATGACATGCTGATCCTATGAGGGCACCCTTCTTGGACTGCGGATCGTCGCGCGGAGTGTCTCTGGTGCAGGGGATCGTCTCAACATGAAGTAGCGTATCTGTGAGCACGGCCAGAAATCATCGGAAGTCGATTCCCAGTTGGACACCTCATCCACCTACTAATCAATGATGGACATATTGCAGCGCATGCTGGCTAGACAGCGAGAGCTACAGCGAGAGCTTCTCACTTGTCATGGGTAAGGAAGCTGCTGCCACATGAATGCAAACAGTGAAATCTCGCACGCAAAGCTCACGCAAGTTGCTTGGCAAGGTCAAACCTTCCAAGCTCTGGTTACAACCCGCATGTGGTGAGGCGATGTGTGGGACACATCCAAGTCATAGCCATAGCTCTTCAGGTGCTTCACCCACTTGGTAGAAAGCTGCACGCAGCTGCATGCAGCGGACGGTGGGTTTTCTTGGATGATTTTCTTGAACCTTCCGTAGCTGGCTTTGAGATCCTTGAAACATCTGGGAACTGAAACACTCTGCAAGCCATTCAGGCGCCAGGAAAAGCAAGTGCCAAACACCAATCTCCAAAATGATATGACAATCCCTTCAACACCATTGCTGGGCTCCTCTCCTTCCCATACGCATGGCAAACACTCCAACGAATCAACACATCACATGGTTAGGTGGATGGCCTCCCCCCCTAACAGGAGTACATCGTCTTCCTTTCGGGACCGATGCCATCCACGAAACCATGATCCATGGAAAAGTGTTCGTCAGAGTGTATATGGCCCTATACTATGAGATCTGCCAAGGCTCCAAGTTCTTGATGTACAGGTTCACTCCCTGACTTCGGCCAGCGGGTTCCCTGGCTGGCATCTTCTCCTGGCTCACGTCCACATGTGGTAGCAACTGCAACAGCTGGGATCTCTCTCTGTGGGTCGAAACCAGGACACCGGAAGGTTAAAACTCATGGTGTAGAGTGTAGGGGCTCGAGGTTTTGACCTATCCCCATCTGCTTCAGAGAATTCATTTCCAAGAAGAAGACTCATGGAACTGGTCTGTCAGTCTGTCAGTGTTCCAATCGCAGAAATATTCAGGGTGCCCATGTGACAGATCGAGGGTGTCAGCATCTCCAAAAGGTCAACCAGGAAAACCAAATCTGACGTCTCTCTACGGCAGCTGGAAGACCCAGAAATCTTCTAGTGACACTTGAAAACATGGTCTAACTACTCACCTTTGCTCAAAAACTGCTCTTCTTGAGACACTCACCTACCCTCCAACCCTCCGGTCGCGCCCGGCGACGGAACGCTGCAGAACTGCGGCCTTCAGCTCCAGAGCGCGCTCCGTCTTACTCTGCGCGCGGTTCACATAGAGGAGGTAGCCTGGGTGGGGAGGGTACTCAGGCAGCCCAACGTCTCGATTAAGCCCAACGTCTCGCTGGCAGCCTGGGGGGTAGTGCTGGACAGAGATCACAAGGGACCCATACGCATCGATGAAAGGCTCTTTCAATCAAAATTGATTGTGTTTGAAGAACACATTCCAAACCACAATATCACGACCTAAACACATGTCTTCATGTGTCGCTGCGTCAAACAAAGAACAGAACTCCCTGCCGAGAACCAACTCCCCCCCAAGATCGGTCGTTGAGGCCAACTCATTGAATCAGCTTTGTTGCGTCGTTCGTTGCGCCGTCCCACGGGGTGCCATCGCTGGCTGCCGTTGTCGCGTCGCGTCGCATCAGCTCAGACGCATGGCTCTTCGTGGCTGGCTTGGGGCTTGGGGGGTCGGGTCTTGTTCAAGCAGAAAGCGAAAGAAGCGAACGCCGTTCGGGTCTTGTTGGCTGCTAGGCACTGCAAGCGGCCAGGCTTTTTGCGGAGAATTGATGTGGAAGTTCTTTCGAGATTGCCACCAACCAGCTCGAAAAAAAGGGCCGGTCAATGGTGAATTGCAATACCACCCCATCCCCATCCCCCTTTGAAGTTTCCAAAAGGAGAACAAGCAGAGACGTAGCAGCCAGCCAAATCCTTCCTCCCAAAGTCCAAGAAACTCTTTTCAGCGTTGTCTTTCTCCTCTTCCTCTTTCTCCTCAGAAGCCGTTGGTGGTCGAGAAATCGTGGGATCAATGGACGTGCCCGGGAAGAAGAAACTCGCCCAGCCAGCTGCAGGAACGGCTTCCAACGCGAACCCAACGAACGGGTTCTTGGAGATCTCTGGCAGCTTGGCGAACGAAGAAGAGAATGGGCTTTAAGAGTCGAGGATAGATATGAAAGAGCAATATTGGGATGGTTTGGGGGGGTCAATGTAGGCATATATGGCATACATGGAGTGTATGGGATATGAAAGGAATGAAATAAACAGATCAACAAAGCAAATCCTGACAGTCCCTCTTCCAAGGTGCTCACACTGCTGTGGGGAGTACTTAAAGCACGAGCCGAATTAAATGGATGTCTTTCTGTTCTCATGTCTGACTCCACAAAGAGGGAGATCGGTATCATCCCCCACTTGGTGCCAAGAACATGGTCTCGCACTGGTCCACATCTCGTCACGTTTTCACCCCATCGGGGCAGTCCTTGTCGGCCTCCTTTTGCTCCTCCGTGCGGAAGTCCTTCTGATGCATCTCATCAATGGCCTCGCCAGCTTCCCAGAGCGAAAGAGAGGGTCGGTCGTCACGCGGCACTTCAAAGCAGACCTCCTGTCTTCGCAAATAGACTAGAACCATCAACTCGGGCTCCCATCATAGGCTGCAAGGGTTCACCAACACACAGTACACACATGACACACATGACACGTCATCCTTCTTCCATTTTCTCCAACCTCTCCTGCGTTTGATGTTCTCAACCTGATCCTCAATAGAAAAGAAGTCCTGTGGCTTCAACTCCAGCGTCCCCCAAGCGGTCTCAGAGCCGTCTCAGACCTTCTTCGCTTCCTCGTGGGTCTCGAAGTTCAAGAAGGCGAACTTGCGGCCCTGATGGTTTCAACGAGGTGCAAGTTCGAGGGCTTGGAGATCTTTGGATTGAATTTGTAGATGTGTTCTCTGTTTCTGGGAAGTGTTTGCTTAAACATTGCCCTTGTCTTGCTCCTTTCTATGTCATTGCGTTGGGTAAAAGTCCCAAACGGTCTGGGCAGAGAAAAACATTTCAAAAAAAAGAACTTACCAAACATAGACCGACTTTAAGTATTGTTTAAAAAGATATATATGATATATATGATATGATATGATATGATATGATATGATATATATATATATATGTCCGTCCTAGTTCGGTGCAACTGGGAACCCCCCACCTTCCTTGGACCGGACCCCCACCATCCGCCGGTGCCGTCGCGGAAACGGTGCCTTGTTGTCGGCGGAGAGGAACGCGGAGGTGATCTGCAGCGCGAGTGAAACCGTGAGTGAGACCGGACCCTCCGTTGAGTTGAGGAAGGTCGACCAACAAATCATCTGGACCTTCCAACAGGTCTCTGGAGACGACGTTGACGTTGTGTCCTTTGGCGTCACGAACCCAACCCAACTGGCGAGATGAAAATTTGGAAGGCCCCAGCTAGCTACCCACAGTTCAAAGGAATCCCAAGGTAACCTGGCTCAAACCTCAAAAAATACACCCCGGAAGACTAACATGGACCCTGAAAACCACTGGTTGGTAGAGGAAAACACTCTTCCAGGGGACCATTGTCAGGGTCTATGTTAGTTTTCGGGAGTGTAGATGGCTTCTGGCGCAAAAACATCAGATGTGCAAAAAGATGATTGAGACGACCAGTTTCGCGCTGCGCAGGGCGTCCTGTTTTGACCATCCCTCAGTTGACTTGGGTAGGATGGATATCGGATACAGCGAAAAATGTTAATTTTTAAGATTGCTCAAATAGTGCATAGTGAGTGCAATGGCTGCAATGGCCGACCCGGAAAACGCTCCGAAGCTTCCGAAAGTTCCCCATCCTTCTCTTCCTGGAGCACCGAACATGTCACGCAGGTGGTGTGCATCGTTCCATTTGCACTGACCCGGAAAATCCTCTGGCCTTGCCGCACTTGCCAAACTCGGTCTTGACTTTCTCCTCATCCCAATCAGTAGGGAAGTTCTTGATATACACCTGAGCAACGAACTTTTGTGAGTTTTTCCCTTCAATCTTGGTGAATCGAGGACTATTGACTATTGTAGGAGATGGTGGAGTTCCCTGGTACACCAAGCAGTCAAAGAGCACAGAGAGTCAGAATCTGCTTGCTTGTGGGCCAGGGCATTCTCAACTACATCGTTGATGCTCTGAGTGGATCAAATGGTGCCACTCTCTTCACAAGAGCATGTACTGATTTAAGTGTTGGTTTGATGGAAACCATGCACCACCCCCCCACCTACAAGGCTGGAAGTGCAAGTTACGGCGTTCGCTGTGGATGATTGCGGCTGTGGCGGGTGAAGGACTCGACGAAACTCACCCAACGAAACCCGATGCTTTCGACCCCTGCCCAGCCTCAGTAACGGATGTCAGCCAGTCTTTTGGTCCAAGCGATGCCCATGAACGTAACCAAAATACAATATACCTGGACCACACTGGACCATCCTGCCTGGGTGTCCTGGCTGGAGATCCCGGATAGTAGTCCAACCAGGACACCCAAACATTGCATAACTAGCAAGGGGTTGGGGGAACTCCCGTGGTTGCTCTGAGTTCCGGCTCCCTGTTTCATGAGATCTTGGCCACCGGCTGGCTCACGTCTCCCTCCTCCTGTCCTCTGGCCACGCTCGCGAACCCTGTGTCCTCCTCTTGTCCTCCTGGCTCACTCCCTGAGCCCCCTGCGTTCGTGAAGGTGTTCATGGTGGGCTTGTCACCTCAAACCGCGCTTCGACGCACGTTGTGGGTGACTTGTTTTCGGCTCGATCGCTGATGCCCGGTCGAACTGTTTTCGGCTCGATCTCCGGTTCTCAGATGAGAAAACTGGGTAGAACATGGGTCGAAACTGGACCCAAGTCTGACTTGGCCAACAACGAAAGGGCTGCTTTGCCAGGCTACCAACCACTCCATAAAATACTAAGGAGTAGTTTGCTACATTGACCCCTGAAATGACCCCAATGTTTGTAAGTATTCCGTCAAGTGTTGAGCTGGGGATTGCTTGTAAAATATTTGTGGATGATGTTGCGTTGTGTTTTCTGGCCAGCGGTTGATTTGGAAAACTTCAAATTGCTACAGCCGCATCAAAGAAAGGGACGCGGGAGCTCAGATTCTACGTTTGAGCTAGAGTGTCACCAGTAGGGCGACGGTGAACCTTCGTGTTTGGATTGCCATTTGCCGATATTTGCTGTAATATTACAGGAACAAGGTCAGTATTGCAGGAACAAGGCGGATCAAACTAATAGGGATGGGGTCCTATACTTCATGGCTTGACATTTATGTGGACTCTTGATGATACAATGTGGACTCTCATGACTCACGACAATTAAGGCCTACTTTTGGCTTCTCTACGGCATCACTGCCGCGTTTCCCCTTAGATCTCTTCACAGTCCCTTCAAGGGACGTTTCAAGGTGGAAGTTGCTGTGGTTTTTGCAAGGATCGCATGCGAGAACAGCTAATTACAGCTTTCCCAGGCTTTTTTGGGAATTGGAGGGCCACATCCTACCACATCCTGCCATCTCCTAGCACTTGGTCAGAGTCCTCCAGGGACATGGACTATATAAAACAACCATCATTCCATCTGAACCCTAATTAGCCTTCAAAGACCGGCCTTTTATATTGGTCCGGCTTTGCGTCAAATCCTTGGTAAACCAAATGGCTCTTTGGTCAATACCATTGAAATCCATTGAATCAATGGCTGTTGGAATCCGGGTGACCGGGTGAATGGACCTTCCAGCGACCGGGCGACCGGTCACCCGAGGCGGTCGACGCAGTCGCAGGTCCGTCCGTCTCGTGTCAGTCGTTCCCAAAACTCGTTCCAAATGGCTTCGCCGTTGGTTCACACCGTTGTCGCAAGGGCCTAGGAGTCCAACAGCCATTGATTCAATAGTATTGACCAAAGAACCATTGCTTGACCAAGGATTTTACACCACAAAGCCAGGCCAAGCATCTTTTTTTTCAAACGCTCGAACTGAAGGCGAAACCCAAAAAGCCGGCCATGCACCCTGCCGTCTTCCTCCCCCTTCGTCTTCCTCCACGGGTCGCCCGCCCGCGTCCGTCTCTCCGTTGGCGCCCCAGGAACGCTCGGAACGCTTCACGAAGTGACCCACGCCCACCTGCAGGCGCCGGCGGTGCGCAGGATGGTCCTCCCTTCGTCATCCGGGAGAGCGAAGGGAAGTGGGAAAGAGAAGAAACGCTTGGGAAGCCCAAAGCATGTTGGAGGGAGGAAGTCAGGGAGCATGTCCATCTTGTCCGGTTTCAGGCGGATGTTTTAGGATCTTGATTCAATTGAAAGGATCCTCCAAGGGCAGTTTGCTTTCCAGCATTTGAAGAAGCTGTGGAATTCTGTACACTGAAAGCGATTTCGCGTGGGTTGGCGATGAAGACTCCAAGAAATTGCTTGAGAAATGCACATCCAAATCTGACAGATTCGTGTTTTTCAGCCCCTTAGCGTCTCCATGCATGCCAACTTAGCGTCTCCAACAAGAAACTGGGCGTCTCCAACGACCCAGACAGCTTGACAGCCAGCGGATCAGGCCCTGTCGCCCGCATCGTGGGTTTTCTCCAAGCACCCCCACCGTCTTCTCGCCGATCTGCATGCCATCCACCTTCTCGATGGCCTCCAACGAATGACTGTCTACAAATAGATGTCCTACCATTGCAGGTTCCAAAAAAACGGCGAGTTACATGGTTGTTCTTACCATTTACATGGACCTTCATCATGTGCAGTGATACAACTCCCAAGGACACCTGGAGAATTCCAGATGTCGTCGCCCAGTCCATCCCCTTCCTCCACAACGAGGCTTGTCGGTCGCCAAAAAGACCCCTGACGTCTGCCTCATTTCGGGTCTTAGTCTTTGGAATCTAGATCACGGGAATCCTCCGGTGGTCTGGGTGGTTCGGTCGTGGTGGTTCAGTGGATTCAGTGGGTGGAAACGATTGACCAACCCGCTGGCAGAGCTCATCCATTGTCCCAATCTGATGGATCTCCAAGAAATTTAGGTACTATATGAATCCTGTGGTCTAGGTCTTTCTACTTGTGACAGTTGCTTATATAACTCAATTATCAGAACAGAAACTCCTTTGGCCTGGCTGTGCTTCGCCCCGCCTGCTTCGCGGCCTCTTCGGTCTCGTAGTGGACCTCGTTTCGTGACCGACGCTACGTTTGTACTACAAGGCTGTGGGTGATGGCACCACCCGGAGCCACGAACTCCACCGGGGTGGGTTGACTTGCCCAGGTCGTCTGTTCATTTGGGGTTCAGAAAAACCCGGGTCCCCGCTGACCCACAGCCACAGTTTGTGGCCAGTTCTGAGGCCACAGCTCACCACCACGGTCACTGGTGCTCGACGGCACGACCCGCTGTCAGAGTCAACGACGTTCGGTCGCGCGGTCGGTCGCGCGTTCGTGGCCCACGGTGTTTGGGCACCCTGGCACCCCCCACCCTGTTCCCCTGGTTCGGTATGAGGGATGGGGAAAAGGCTCATCCGATTATGTTTAGTGGTCCAAGCCGTCCACATCACCATTCTGAAGGAGTCAGAGTGTGTTTTAGCGAACTGTCCCACCTGTTTCTGATTTCGCGGGGTGTCCCAATCACTGCAGGTGATCCGCCTACTGATAAAAACTTCACCGGCAGAATGTCTTGCCGATCTGATCGGGCTGCCTCGCAAGAAAACGTCGGGGAAACGGCCGTCTATGACATCAGTTCATTGATGAACTCAGTGATGTTTTGTGGCATCTGAAATGGAAAGGAAAAGAAAACGGAAAGTTAAAAATGAAAGGGAAAAGGAAAGGGAAAGAGAAAGGAAAAGGGAAGGGAAGGAAAGAAAAGGAAGGAATAAGGAAGGGATAAGAAGGGATAAGGGAGGGATAAGGCAGGGATAACGAAAGGGATAAGGGAAGGGATAGGATAAGAAAGGGATAGGGCAAGGGATAGGCATAGGGATAGGCATAGCGATAGGGATAGGGAAAGGGATGGGCATAGGGAAAGCGAAAGGGAAAGAAACGTCTTCATCAGACATGAAAATTCCACCAAGCACACTCAGCTGGTCGTCGTGTTGGAAGCAGTTTGTTCCACTTTTGCATGGTATAGATGCTTCTTTGTTCATTGTTAAGTCGTTGTCAACTCTTCATGGAAACCTATATATATATATGTAGAGATTGGGTCTATCCTATATATATATATGTAGAGATTGGGTCTATCCTATTACCTGTCCTGTAACAGTGGATGATGATGCTTAGGTACCAGGCCTTGTCCAAACATCGTGATTTGCTTGTGAAACCTGACTGTTACAGAACGGACAGACACCACTCGTGGTTAGTTGCCCTTCACGCCTTGTTACCGACCAATGAACAGGGCAACGACGATGGGACCCAACCGGCTAACCGCAGTGAAGAGATTACAGTTGATCAATGTCGAGCTCGGTTCCCATCCTGGCAGTGGAGCATGTCGAAACGTCACTTTCCGTGGCGGCCCAAGATACCGGAAACGTTGGATCCGCCCCAGAGGTGGGGCAGAACTGCTGCAGACTGGAGAACTCTTTGCCATTTTTTGCGCAACTTATGTTGGATGGTCGACCAAGAGCAAAGTTTTTCCTTCACTGAACTGGCTGTGGTATTTCACTACGAAGGGTTTAGGCTGGAAGGTGATAACACCATGCGGACATTTTATGATGTCTACAAGGCCATTCGTGAATGCATGCAGTATATGACCAAGATTGATGAGTGTGATGGCTTCCCAGGCGTGTTCGACACGGCTTTCCCACGCTCTTGCGGGCGTGTGTTACCACAAGGTTGCATTCGTGGTGCGATTCCGTATTTTGCAGATGAGGCCAAGCTACTTGTTGCCCGTCTTTTTGCGGCCGGTGCGGGTCGCACAATTGACTCATGGAGGCTTCCTTTGGCTGACTTTTGATCGTCTCACTTGCATGTTCGTTGTAGTTGTCTCTATCTGTGGTAGAGCAACACGCTCACCTCAGGTTTCACACCTGAGATTTCGAGCGCGAGAGATCGTATAGAGTTCTATTTTTTGGGGGGGGGGGGTGGGTGGTCCAATCCGCCCCTCCCCGGCCCCTCCCCTCTGAGGCCCCCAGGCGAAGCCATAGCCACGGGACTTCCCGTCAGGCCCTGTGGACACCTGCGTGTGGCGTCAGAAAGCAACCACCGCGTGGGTCGATGCGGGAACCTTCCAAAGGCCGGCAAACTAGGTGAAAGGATGGCACGAACGGTGAAACTATGTGAACAACACCTTTTTCTTGTGGGAGGTTTCTGGTGTCTCCATACTCCAGTCGGCACCAATCTGCAGGAAAAATGGGTCAAAACATGTCGGCGCCAAAGTGCATGGCGAAACCGGGAAAACTGGAAAGACTGATGTATGTATTCAAGAGTCGAGCGCCTGCTCTGAAACAACCAAGCAGCAGCAGCAGGTGAACGATTATTGTGATAAGGACGAAAACCCTTGCCCACAGGAAGAATGCCAACACGTTTCCAACACTACGAGTTCTGATGTGTCTCTGTTCCGTGGTAGTCTGACTCACCTCACCTAGAAGTAGACCCAGGTCTGCTCTGTGGGCCCAAAGGGAACCTCGAGCAGATAGAATCCTTGATCATCTTGATCCCCCCTGCCGCACTTCGCCTTCGCTTCGAGCGTTCCACCTTCACCTCCCCAATCTTCCGCCCTCACGACCTCGCCCACCCGGTCGCCCCCCACAGTCGCCTTGCAGGAGAGGATGTTGCCAAAGAGGCTGAAGGTGTCGTAGAGCGCTTTGTTATCCACGTTCCGGTCCAGGTTTCGGACCTCGAAAACGCCGCGCAGGAGCGCGAAAACGGCATAGCGAAAAAGTGTCTCCTCTCAAACAGACGTCAGTTTTGTTATATATAGTGTATAACACCCTATTTAGACCCCCACATCACCCCACTCATCTTTCAGGGTCAATACCCCGTGGGCCTGGGTCTTTTTCAATGCGGCATGCGTGTTCTGCCCGATAGGTCCCAGGTGCTGTCAAACAAAGATTTCCTTCACCGCTCTTGTAGCATGACTGAGTGCTCGCTTGCAGTGCCCCGAACAAGGTGTGAAACAGCAGCAACAAGCAGCCATCCAGCTAAGTAAATGCACTGCGCGCACATAAGATCAAAGCGGGATTGTGACACAGACAAGTTGCACTCTCTCTCCCTCTCTCTCTGGACGGATATATAGTCCATGTGCTCGTTTTTTTGTTTAATGCAACCAAGTCATTGAAACACAAGTCTTTACAAACAACATCCAACAACAGCCATTCGAATCATTTCAGGTAGGAAGGAGGATGCGAGGAAGGCATTGTTGTAGAAGAATGTGTTAAGCATCAGTGCGTCGTGGAAGAAGAGATTCAAGTAGAGCATCCCACGAAAAAGTGAGCTGCCAGATCGAACATGCGGGACTCCCAAGATTCTGCCACCCTGCACCAATTATGGTGCGCTTCCGTCCCTCTTCGAGAAAGCTCAGCAGTGCCCCAAATGCGAAGATTTCCTCCGAATCCAGAGGGAAACGCGGCACCACCTGGAGAAAGAAACATCAAGCCACGGGCTCGATGAGGCGCCCAAAAAACAGGGCCTCCTTCACCTACTTCAGCCGAAACGTCCCTGGGGTCCCGCACGAAGACGTTGCCGAGACCACCTGACGGGTGAGGCCGACGTACCGAAGACGGATCCAGACCAGTGGGCGTGAAGACCGGTGGGGATGGAGCGTTTAGACCTACCCCACCGGGCGAAAGCTCGGCCGAAGCAGGTCGACACCGGTCTCAAACGTTGGTCGACCTGCGGTACATCAGAGCCCCCTAAAGCTCCAAAAGTGCCGATGGCATAGGAAATCCATCGTACATCAAGAGGCTCTCAAACTGATCTCTTGCCACCCAGCAGGCGCCAAAAACAAGGAAACTGGGCACTGAGGCACAAGCTATGAGGTTCCCGAAATCAAAGCATCCCAAAGGCTGGAGGGAATCCACATGGGATAACGAGATCGAAGGGTCTTCGTGACTGGTGACTACCCTGACAACGCATGGATCTAATTTACCAATCCGATTATGGGATCCAATGGAATGATGATAATGGAAAAAAGCTGCACAGGTATTTCACCGGGCTTTGTTGGTGAAAAATCTCTTCCAAGCGCGGTTGGTGCCCCATGTACACTCCCGGAAACTGGACCCGAATGGGACCCGGAGTCCGGCTGTCTTCCTCTAGCTGTACCAGTGGTTTTCAGGGTCCATGTGACGTTTTCCACGGTGTAAGTGCCCCGCCCAAAGGCGTACTTCGTCGGTCGTTTCCAGTGCTGCGTCCAAGACGCCCTTGCGGAGGGTTGGATCACGCTGGCTCCACATGATGCGGCATGCTCGCCCCTCAGCACACCACTTCGCTGCGTGGCGAGCGTCGTGAGCGTCGTGGTCGAGGCACGGAAGAGGAAGCCAACAAAAAATCAGATGATTCATTGGACTGGAAGCGTTACACACACTTACACTTACACTTACACTGACACCGACACTTGCACTTACACTTACACACTTGCACACTTGCACACTTACACACACACACACACACACCAGCACCCTCCAACAGGTGCTTCCTGGTGACAACAGGTGCCCAGAAATCACCTGTTAGGGTCTCTAAACAGCCTGTTGGAGGGTCCTGGTATATATACCCCCATTTATGAGGCAAATGTCTTACTATTCCAGTCCCATGTGTGGTCTGGGATGATCTCTTAGCATGCCGGGCCCTTCAGCCTGAGTCCATTCTCACCACAAGTTGGGCCTAGAGATCCCAAGAGTAGTTGAGTCTTCAGCAAAAGGAGCTGCTGGTGCGCCCACTGGCCGTTGACCTCTCGTTGACCGTTCCACTCGACCACCGCCCCATGCTGCCGACCTTGACCCATGTGGACCCTCTGGACCTGCGCCGACAGCCGCACCGGAGCGCCCACCTTGATGGCCGAATAGTTCAGGGTGTCGAGGGCACGTTCCGCATCGCCAACGGAGTGAAAATTCACATAGCCTCAGGGAGTCGACCAGCTCTTCAGAGGTGAACTAGAACCCGAACGTTCGACTATCCTAGTTCAGGTACCCCTGGTCACAGGTCCTAGTTCAGGTCACTTGACCTCTGTTGGGATGGGCTGAAGAATTGCGGGGTGGAAATGAGTTCATGCAATGCCTGGCAACTGTCAGGACGTTGCAGAGACTGGTTGTGACTTCTGAAGAAGTGAAGCTTCTGTGGGAGGGAGCAAATGGTAGAGGTGGATCTGACCGGGACCACTTTGACATTGCAGGCTCCATCACCAAACACCATATCTGCTCACGGTCAGGGATGATCATTCCCCAAAAAAGACCTCGCGCGGCCCACCATTGATTTCATGGATAAAGACCGAACAACCTTCGTTTTGTTCAAGAACTTTTACACCTCAAAGTCCGGTGGTTCCCGTGTACCAGCAGGTTACCACCACTCGTCCACTCGTCCGTGGATCGGCGGCGGAAGGTGACAGCTCGAAAGACTCAGCTGAGAAGGGCCACCCAATGCTTTCCCAATGCAGAGGGGTCCACTTAAACCATCTAAAACCCTGCTGATTCCCAAAAACACACACGTTTTTTCTTGGTTTTTACATCATACCCCATCTCAAGCCGCTGATCCCTCGCACTTTGCATTCGTTTTGCTTCAGCCCAGCTGCCGTAGCCCAAGGACCTGCCGTACAGCGACGGACGAACCGTTCAACGGCTTGGCTCGATGCGAAACCCGGCACGGCGGAGCGCTCCGACCGATATATAGCAGGTAGTAGGCGTATGTATAGGTAGTAGGTAGTAGGTAGTAATTATACCATGTATAGGCTATATGGATCCTGGATACACATGGTCACAAGCACCCCAGTGGAAAGCCCCACAGGAACCACGTGGCAGCTCCTATGTCAGATTGCCCGAAGGTGCGTTTCATGGTCGAAAATACGTCTGTCAAGATGTGTCAACAAAAATCACATGAACATCACGAAAAGTCTCTCCATGTTTGATGGCGCGCCAATGAAACCAACTGTCCGATGCTGTGGTTTGTTGGTCCAAAGGTCTATGTTTGGGTTTTTTTCGTTCCGGGACACCCAGGGAGCCAACTTGGCAAAGAAGTGGATTGGATGATTGGAGCTCCCTAAAACCACAGGGAGCTGCGGGTGGGGGTGCTCCAGTTTGATCACCAAGAACTACAAGCAGCTGGTGAACATTGGTGAACCATCTAAAACTCCTCTTAGAATCCGTTTTCCGAGTACTTGCAATCAGTCACTAGTCGGACGAGTCGCCTCTTTGATTGGCCTCCAGTCCCCTCCGAAGTGTCCGGTTCCGGCCCTCCCATCATGCCCCCCTTCCCCAAAAAAATTGACATAAAGGGTTTTTTCTCCTACGATCCAAACGACATGAAATATGAATTCGATCTGGGATCTGGGTAGAGGGACTTGGTTTTTCAGAGTCCCGCCATCCCACCTGCCCCACCCGCCACCCGGCTCCACCCACCACCCGCAGCAGCCAAGGCGCTTCCGTGACACGCTGTCGCGGCAGACACGGATGGAGGCCACAGGGCCGACCGAGTTGAAGATCTCGTAGAGCATGGCCTGCGAGCGCCAAACAACTGGGAAGCCCAGATCTGGTTGAGGTCACATTGCGTCTGGCACCATGGGTGTTGGTATTTTTTTGGGGGCTGGGCTGGGCTTTTGGGATGGCACCATCACATGGCTTTTTGGAGTGTGTGTCTTTCGGAATAGGAAGTGGAGCCTCAAAACCATTCTTGGTGTTTCTGGTCATCGTCGCCTTTCGGACGTGGCACTGGACCGAGCTCGGCCCCTTTCAACGGCCCACACCCAGCCTCGGTGACATCGGGGTGAAGGTCACCCACGTACCTGCCCGGCCCAACGAAGCCGTTTCTGAAGTTGGGGCGGGATGGGCCATGGCAGTGAAGGATGGGCCATGGGCCCCTGGCTCCACTGGCCCACTGGCTACTTAGACATTCGCAAAACGAAGACTGCTCAAGACTGCTCAGTGTGAATTCCACCACTGCGATGGTCCCCGTCCACATCGATGGGGATGCGCCCATCACCCATGTACCCAGCATCGCCCAGGCACCCTCCACCATCCCCCAGGGCACAAAGACGCAAACTGAGGGACCTGAGATGGGAATGTCCCGCGCGAGCACAAACAGAGTAGCTTTTGGACCGCTCGCACCCAGAATCTCCTCCACTTCAATCGACTTCGTGCGAGTTCGGTTGCTGGATAACCCCATCCAGCCACATGCCAGCCCGGACCCGTTCCTTTCTCGAACACACCATGACCAGGTCCTGGTGGCTGGAACATGCCCCCGACCACTAGACCACCGAGACCACCCGTCCCAACCCCAGCATGGCCGTCCCGGGGCCCAGCGGAGCGAACCGTTGTCCCGGTCGACCCGGTTCGCCGGCGTGGCAAAAGCTTCGCGGCCAGGAAACTCCGGCCATTGTACCTTGGAGGCGGAGAGGGTGACATCACCCAGCCCACCGATGGGGAGAAAAGCCAGAAGAACTAAGAACCGTGAGAAGAAGGTGCATACAGGCGCGCCCTGGCTGAAGTGCCAGTGCCTTTTTTCCAGGAAAAACCATGGCTTCCGAAGATCAGAATTTTTGTTTCGCCTCATCGTTCAGAGCGTGTGGGGGTCTTCTCGTTGGGTTCCGAGTACGAGTCCACTCCACGTAGAGCTCGGCACGGTCTGTGGGGTCCCTTGGGAGGGGCATCCAATACATCAAACTTGAGAGAGGAGGAGGGTGAACGAAAGGTAGCAGTTGATTCGAGTTCGAGGCTTCTATGCTTCCAGGGTTGAGCTCTAACTGTTCCAGTGCGTGAACAAGTGGGGCACACGATGCATTTCGAACCATACGTCACCTGCGAGCTGCCGACTGTCTAGCCTCTTGGGAGCGACAGCCGTCTTGGGTCGCTGTTTGGGAGTATGAAACAGTTCGTCCCCATGAAGACGGCGGAACTCAGGAGCCACCGGAGGGACTCCCAAAAAACCTAGGGACCTACCGGGAGACACCCAGCCAGGACACCAACCGGTCCAGGATGGCCCATGTACAGGTATTCAGAATCACGAAAGGTAGTACCTGAGTTCTCCTTTTGCTTTGGCAAAATGTATTGTAAGCAGGACTTGGGCATTTGCCTAGAGTTTGGTCAGGTAAGAAGGGGTTCTGTTTGACAAGGGGGCGGCCCCCCCCTGGATCAAATCCCCCCTGCACCGTTGTGGTTTGGGTGCAAATCTTGGGATGTTTGGACAATTCTTCAGGCAACCTCCCATGTAGGGAGTTTGACTCGCAGCCCTTTCTAGACTGACTGCTTCTCTGGTTGCTGTCGCCAGTCACGTCACGTCGCCAGTCACCCCTCCGAGCGACCTGTGAAAAGTCTGCAACGAGTGCTTCACGCCTGAAGAAACGCCACGAAGGAAGGAAGAACTAGAGTCGATAGTTAAGATGTTGAACTCAACACACAGACCCAATTGTTCATCTTGAACCTCTTCTGTGTGTTAGTTAGGTTCTTAAGTCTATAGGTTTGCCCAGACTCAACTGCCCACCCCGTATATCCACTAAATCCACACGCCAACGATAGCAATTACAAACAATGAAGTGTCTGACACACGCAGTACTCGTGCTGCATGCAACACTCCCGTGGAAGGTACCTTTTGTTGAGAAGTGCGAACGCGTGGAATTCAATCTGATACAGGCCACCCTGATCCTCCACGAGTTTTCAGATCCAAATCGGCCATAGACTCTTGGCAAACCAAACAGGAAGAACAAAATGCAAGTCATCTGCAGACTGCCCCTGAAAAACTTGCAGGTCCCTTTTTGAACATCCAATTCTCCAATCTTCGCACATCCAACCTCAGTAAAGGGCTGCGGGTCCACAGCACCGGTCGAGACTGGTAGATGAAACCTCGCAGGTCCGGGCCGCCGCGAAGGCGGAGACCGCAGCGTTCGCAGACGACGCGGGTCCTCCCATCCATTTGGACAACTCGTTGGTACACCTTTTGCTACCTGAACTCCTGTTCAGATCCCAACAGAGGTTGAAGAACCCTATATATATATATGTATATATATATAATATATAGACTAGTGACTATCCCAGTTGCGTACCCCAGATAAGGGGTCCTAGTTCAGGTCAGCCTCGCCTCGAGCTTTCAGATCAGTTCAGGTGCGCTGGAGGTTTCTTGACGGGTTTCTGGGATCCAAAAAGCATCCATGGGACTGGAATATTTGCCTTTATACACGAACCGACGAACACATCACATGGTTACGTGGATGGCACGTCTTCCAAGGCGTCATGTTCTACTTCCATGTTAGTGAGTCAGAGTGTACTCTTGGGATCAGATCTCATGGATTACACTCCCTGGAATCATGGTGGAAGTGGATGGCCACAATTGGATGACCATGTTCCGAATAGCACTGCAGTGTTTTTCCCTTCACGAAACCATGCGAATGACTTGGTATCGTACGGGTATTAAGATATCTTACTTGATCTGAATTGAAGGCTGCATCTTATTGATATTAATATTACTTGATCTGAAGTGAAGTCTTACTTGACCTGAAATGTCTTACTTGATCTTATTACAAAAATACTGTGTTTTTCTAGCTGCATACCATCAGGCGTCTCAATCCCCCGGCTACCCGTTTCGACCATTTCGGCCCGGGGGCGAGGACCAAAAAGCACCCCGAGGTACTTGACGATGCTTTACAAAGAGAGCGGGTGTGGCTGGGGGAGTGAATTTCAGAAAACAAGTGCTACAAAACCATGTGTTTTGTGGGGTGGTGTGAAATTCACTCCCCCCGACTGCACCCCTTCTGTTTATAAAAGTTTGCTATAAGCCAAGATAGATCCACAAAATGTGAAAGCGTTGAAGCAATGGATGTGAAAGTGCTTGGTGTGTGGGAGTCTTGCCAACACCAGCTCTAGCTCACCCACCATCTCCACTCCTCAGGCTTGCTCCCATTCCCAAGTTCTACCGGCTAAGCTTCACGCGATTCTTTTTGTTGGTTTATAGGGTTATGCCTCAGAAAGCGAGCCACTCACGCGCCACGGAAAGCGAAGGAGATAGGAGATGGTTTGGTGGCTTGATCACTGGTGGTTTGTGAACCTGGCATAGTCTCTGTCACTTGTCAACCTGACGTGTTTTGAAGTCGGAGTCCATGTGCTTCACATCTTAATCGGTATATCATCCGATTCCCAAGCAGTAATAAAGGATGATGCTTAGGTACCAGGCCTTTCTCAAGAACAATAGTGATAGTGATCATCCCTTCCCGACTGTTACTGGTAACTTTTTCATGGGCTACACCCCTACAGTATCTAAAAATCCATGTTCAGTGAAGCTCCGGCTTCTTTGGGCTCTTCGTCCAGGCGAAGATCTCACCGTCTCTTTGAGACGCAAGCGGCGTCTCAAAGAGTGGCACTCTCACTTGGAGTCGCGAGTGACCAGCGAGTGGGGTCATGAAAACAACGGCCAAACACCCTGCAAAAGCTCCGCCGAACCCCCCGGACCGGAGACCAAAGGACCGGACCCAACAGGCGGCTGGACCAAAGCGAAACCTTCCCTCTTCGCCCACGGGGAGCCGTTTCCACTGCACCACGGGGCCGACATCTCGGAGAAGAATGATGGGAAGAAACATGTGAAGGTTGAACGCATCCGCAGAGGTCTCAGGAGAAAAGGCACGTTTCTTTCAGCTCAACTCGTAGCTTCAGTTGTGTTTCCCTCTTCTGAATGGTCTTCCGTCCGATGGCCCGTCCCGGACAACCCGTCCGACTGCCCCACCGGGCGGCGATTTTTAAGCGGACGCAGGCGGTATGGCTTCCCTAACCTTGTCCACTGAGGCTACTTGGGCAGCAAAGATGCGGAGATGGCAAACAGGCAGGACGCGCAGAGAGGCACCATGCGCCGCACGGCACGCGATCGGGGGGGGGTGAATGGAAGGATCACTCTCCAGGAGGAGGGAATGAACTGATGAAACTCTTGTTAATATGCCAAATGCCTTCAAATGCCTCTGAATCCTGAAAATCCGTTGACCAAAAATTATCTGAAAAAACGGGCTCGGACACGCTTTTTCTACCTGGCATGGCCTTGCTTCCGGCAAGATTTGGTCTGCCTCTCACAAACAGAAACACCTCAAACGGAATGCAGGCTGCCTTCAATCTCATCCAAAACTCGGATGTCTGTGGGGTGCACACTGGGGAAAATACTGCTCGGCACTCGAAGTTGTGTCCCACTCGCTTAGAAACCTGTACGATGGCACTTGCAGTACAGCAGACAGAATACTTCTGCGGACGGCAACATTGGGACGGCAAGCCTGTAAGGCCTTGTGAATTTTCTGTGCTTATAGAGTAAATTCAGAGAATTGACAATTACGTGAGTTCAAAAGTTCTAGATTCTAAATGTATATTAACATGTGTATTTATATAGCGATTGCTCGGGTAAAATGTCTGTCTCGATACCCTTTCACCATGGTCAAACACGTTCAAAATTCGTTTATAGCATCTACATGCATCTACTCTGTCTCGCTCCTTGAACTGTCGGGTGACAAGCTCCTTGCAGTCGCGCGAGAAAAAGCCAGTACGAGACACTGGCGTCAAGGACGTGCCGAGCAGCCCCAGTGTCAAAGTAGGCCAGTTGGACCCTCCTTTTTTTGCCTCTGCCATTCGAGCGGAGAAAAAAAAACAAAAACTGGATGTTCTGCTTCGGAGAGACGCCCAAAATCAGCGCCGAAAGATGATCAGGGCTCTCTCCATCATTCACTTCGGCTTCGAGGCTTCGCAAAAAAAAAGGGCAAAAGTAAATCGATTCTGCCCAACAAATGCGGGGCAGCCGGTCCAAATGCCCTAGAAATGCGGACCCAAGTGTGAGAGTCGTGAGAGTGCGCCCCGACCGAAACCACCGAGGTGCGTCAAAACGTCTCAAAACTGCCCGTGTTTTTGGACCATGAAGGGTGGGAACCATGGGAAACAGGGTCGACCATTCAGGGGCCTCCCAGCATCCAAGGCTTTTCAAAAAGTCTTCCAATCTGCACACTTGATCGCAGGGCCAGTTTGCCCAAATGATGTCCAATCTCCGACACGTACGCCCGCCCTGGACTGGGCTGAGACACCCAAAGCAGCCTGTGCATCGAATCTTTATCTCCGATCAGAGGAGTTTTCTCCTCGGACAGGTGGCGTTTGGTCCCACCATATCATGAGAAAGCACCAGTTGGCCGGGTACAGGCTGTAAAAAATAACGAGCACCGGCTGGCACAGATTCAATCAAAGGGGATGGTGACAAAGGTTTGGGGTCAAAACCCCCATGCATTTTTGAAGGGGATCAATCAACCGACAAAATAGGAAGGTAGGCAGGCAGGCAAGCAGTCAGGTAGATACAGTCCGGTACCTTTCCAGTCGTTGATAGTTGCCATCTCACCAACCCGATCCTACAGCACATCAAACAGAATGACCTCAGCAACCCCACAATATCCAACAACCGTGATCTATTTTATTTATGCCCTCCGAAGGTTTATGTGCTAATTGTTTCTTCGATTCTAAAAAGACTTGGTTGGCATCTTCTTCAGGACCCTTCTGTCCGACAACTCATGTGTCATGCTGCTCTACGATCAAGTTTGTCGACAGTTCGAGGCTTCGGATGTCTGCGGAAAGAGATGCCAGCCAGGGGTACCCAGGTTCGGTCAGCAATCGCAACCATCTCACAGGCAGAGCCTGTTGCGTGCCAGAGAAAGAAACAATGACAACTAAATCGTTTTCAGCGCGCCCTAGAAACCTAGAGAATCTTCGCCCTTCAGCTAAGTCACATGGAAGTGGAAATTACTTCACTTCGAGTGGTCCGCACGATAAAATCTTAATCTGACAAATTTTTGGCATGTCTTGAAACATTATTTTGGCAATCTTTCTGGCATATCTTCTGACCTTCTTTCTGACATTCTTTCTGACATATCTTCTGCGTATCTTCTGACATTCTTTCTGGTGTTCTATCTGGTATATCTTCTGACTGGCGGTTGAGGTCCGGCAGGGAACACTGCCCTGGCGGTTGAGGTGCGGCGGGGAACACTGCCGTCCGGAACTGGCTGTTGAGGTAGCGGGGTACACTGCCGTCCAGAGCTGGCGGTTGAGGTCTTTCTGACATTCTTTCTGGCATATCTTCTGACATTCTTTGTGGCATATCTTCTGACACTCTTTCTGACATTCTTTCTATCTTTCCGGCGTTCTATCTGGCATATCTTCTGACTCGCGGCTGAGGTCCGGCGGGAAACACTGCCGTCCGGAACTGGCGGTTGAGGTCTGGTGGGGAACACTGCCCACCGAAGCTCGCGGTTGAGGTCCGGCAGGAACACTGCAGTCCTACACTTGCGGTTGAGGAGGCCGAGGATGAGGAGGAGAGGAGAGGAGAGGAGAGGAGAGGAGAGGAGAGGACAGGCGAGGAGGAGAGAGGAGAACAGCGAGGTAGCTAACATAAAATCTAACAACCCTCACCTGACAGGTGGGGAAATACACCTGTTGAAAAGAGGATGTTCCACCAAACCAGTGAGACCAATCTCATCACATGATGTGCTGGCCTAGTCCCAGTTTGAACCTTAGGTGACATTGGGTGCATCTGAGAAATGTTGACCTTGAACCATCATCTGGTTGGTGGTTTCAACTTACTTGAAAAATATTCGTCGGTGGGTTCACTCATCCCAAGTAAAGCTTGAACATATCTGAAACCACCGTGCGCTTCGAGCAAGGTCAGACCTCATCAGACCTCTGCCTGAACACGCAACAAAACCATAAACCATGATGGGAGATTCCAGCCTTGTGGGTTGGGTGGAACAAAGATCATTGGATGTAACCGAATCTACCGTTTACTCCCAGTTTCCGAACCCCCCCCAAAAAAAAAATCATGACACCAACTGAGAAGACAATGAAAAGTCCTTCTTTCCAGCCTGAAACGTCTCACTGCTCTTGCTCCGCACTGGTCGAAGTCTTACCTTGGAAACCGGGCAGGCCGGAGTCCCAGGACATCTGGCCACCAAGGCATCAGGCGTTCCGAGTCATTTTGGGGGACCGCCCAACACCCAAATCCGCTCCAAATCGCGTGAGGTCGTCAGAACTTCGGGTTCTGACGGCGAGAGACGGCATGTGTTTTTTCGATCTTGTGGGTCGGTGTGGGTCGGAGACTGGGTGTTTTGGGGGGCCTTTTTGAATAAGACTTCAATGGCAACCACTCGAGGAAGACGTGAGCCTCCAAAACTCCAACTTGTCGAGCGAACTTCTGAGCTTCTTTCTTCAAGGCTCGGTCAAGTTGGTCATGTCCTGAACTGAGTAGGGTCCGTTGGTCTATCCAAATGCAGCAAACCAAACCACAAGAAGGTGTCCTATATGCCCTTCCATGACCTACCCTACCGATGTGACGTATTTGTATTCTTTGCTTCGGTGGACCCTCCAAAAAAGCTCCCAAAAAAACGTCTTCCCAAACGCATCCAACGCGTTTGAGCCCGGTGCAGTGCCCGCGATAAAACCCTTTGTCCCAGGCACTTGGCCTGCTCCAGGACACGCATGGCCTCGTCCACCTGGAACCGACCAACACCGTCACCGAGACGTCACGTCACCGGGTTTGGGGGCCGGGAGCGGCGGGATCGACCTGGCCTTCGCCTTGAGTTGGTGCTCGCTGTCCAGGAGGATCAAAAGCTCGGAATTGTCCATCTCCAGCATCATGCCTGGGAAGCACGAGTGGGAGGGGTGATTTCACCACACCGGTGGCGCAGACAGAGTCTGGAGGCGGCACTGGCCTCGACCACGCCCTACCACGCCGTGTCTGTTGGGCCAAGTTGAAGCTCCCCTTCGTTCGGGGCGGGTTCACCCATCACTGGTTGGGAGACCGTTCGGTCCAAAGTCGTCGAGTTTAAAGGTCAGACTTGGGATGCCCAGCCCATATCCACCTGACGGTCTCCGAAATGGAGGGTTGGGAAGGGCCCTTAGAGGTTTCAATTGGTGACCTGTGAAGTCAGTGCTGGTAGGTAATTCCCAATCCACTCGCCAGCCCCAATCACCAAACTGGTCCGGTTCACAGACGATTGGGAGGCTCTCCCCCTTCTTTGAGCGAATTTGAGGAGGTTTTCCCTCCATCCTCTCCCCGAAACGAATACGAGGGAATACGGTAGCCTAGCGTCAAGCGCCAGCTTGGACATCATGAGGCTGCAGCAGTTCTTCTCAAAACTGAGTTTGGGTTTGGCCACTCCAATCCTTGCCAGTCTCTGTTCCCCTTCAGCTCTCTAGCCGTTCTCAAACCGGCCTGTCAAGATTTCCCACAGGCTTCCAACATGGTCCAACCGTCCACCCCGCGCTGTGATTGGAGATCGTCGCCTGTGATCTTGCCAGCCAGCTCCGGTTGGTGCTTGGAGATCGCCGGGAAGAGCCGCTCGCCGATCATCTGCTTCTGCACCTCTTGCTTCGAAGAGATGCAACGGTTTGGTTCCACCTGTTTGGAGTGCTTGATCATCGCTTCAGGTCGCTTCATGAAGGGTCTGTCTCATGGAAGAGTCTCAGGTTTGTCTTGGAAGGTCCGTCACCGGTCAACTGCCGGTCTCTGAAACCATGAAGGCTCCGTCTACACCGGTCAACTGCCGATCACCGGTTCCAGCAGGGGTGCGAGTCAGATCTGCCCATCCCTGACTAAACCAGTCCCAACCAAGGCCATTGTCTATATACAAAAACGGCCCAAACCCAGGAGTTGTTTTTTGGTCAAATTCGGTCCATCGAATGGAAAAAAGACAATTCGACACGCCAATGTCCAAGCGATGCTTGGGGTTCCATGAAGGCAAACACCCACGAAGCACCGCAACTCCAGGGCCTCCAGGGCCCCCAGGCCTCCAGGGCCCAGGGTGTTATAAAGACAACTCAAATTTCCTCAGGCCCGAGGGGCCGGTGGAGGGGCTGCTGCCAAGGCGGCCGCAGTGAGCTGTTGGCCTGGAGCAGTGGGTTGTTTCACCCAAATGAGGGTTGCGCCATTCAGCAAGAGGATCCCAGGATCCAAACATCCTATGTTTTGAAGGGTTGCCTGTTTGGGGGACGAAACATCCTGAGAAAGAAGGTGGGATTGAACAGTTCTGTCTTTATGACACTTGAACGAATGTATGGTGCCAAAAACAAAGGCTTCTGGAGTTGAAGGACTGCAAGCAGTCTGCCCATCCCCCTTGAGGGAGGGATGTTGATCTTTCGCGAGTACTGGCCACTCTGTGGCGATGTTTGCGATCGACTACTGTTTGGCGGCTTTGGTGTTGATATCTGCCAACACATCTGACTTCATCTGACTTCATCATACTGAAACATCCTGAAACCCTTGAAAAGAACAAGACATGTTTCTCGATCTACTCGACACCGCCACGCCTCCGCCCGAGTTGCCGGCAGGCGGAGTCTGAGCAGCGGGGCCCTGGCTGGGCATGCCTGCCGCAGCGCGTCTCGCCGGGATATGGCAAGTGCGTTCGGCGAAAAACATGTCTCTAAGCAGTAAGGAGAGATGACAGTAAGAGATTCAAATCTCAGTAGGTTGTACAGGAACGAAGAGTGTCAAAGAGTATCACAGAAGAAATCCTCCCTGTTCAAAAGACCTGCTTGATTTCCCCATGCAAAATCCACGCCCGGCTCGCCCTCCGGTCGAAACCGGTGGTCCAAACCCTCCAGCACGGGAAGTCTGCCCAAGGCACAGAACCCGCCGGTGAGGAGAAGGAAACAAAAACACCACCACCACCAGCAGCAGCACTCTAGAGCTCCCAAAAAATAGTTCTTGCCAACAAATCAGTAAACATCCAAACAACCACCAGCATCCGTCTCCTGGGCGCATCATCGGCATCTGCGGCATCGGGGGCCGCATCATGCCCATTGGTCCCATAGGTCCCATCGCACCCATCGGTCCCTGGCGGTCGCGCCCCCCGCGGTGGAGCGGCGAACGTTGAACAGCGGATGGAGGATGGAGGATGGAGGCCCCCTCACCCTTCCCCTTCCTTGCGACGGCGTCAGTCGCCACGTGTTTTTGGGTTAACAGGTGTGACAAGTACGCTCTGGTGTGTAGCCAGTTGTTCGTTACCAGTGCGAGGGGATTCCCAGCGTGAGGGTGACCATGGCCTTGCTTGCGAGAGCCAAAACTAAAAGCAAAGCTCCTGATCGGCTACTTTGGTTCATGGACTCATCTGGTTGCCTGGTTGCCATGTCTGCAGTTTGTTGGAGTGTTGGTCAAAACCCCCTGCTGGTTGCGTTTCTGACCCAAATGAACAAAGCAAGGCTTCCTCTGGCTCTCTTCAGAGCCGCTCGCAGGGCAGCTGTCTCGGGTCAGTGAGACACGGTCCCTCAAGACTGGCCGGGCATGGCCATTGGCATAGGCATCTGCATACCGCCCTTGCCCATGGCACCACCCCTCAGTTTGGGAACAAAAATGCATGAATGGAGGAGGAGGAGGAGGAAGTTACACTCCCTGGAATCATCCTGGTTGCGTGGATGGCATGGCCCACAAAATGGATGACCATGTTCAATCAATCCATCCGAAGCCCCTTTTTCCAGGTGGGTTTCACTCGCTCCATCGAACGAAGTAAGGTGTGTATATTTACATCAGGAGACGCTCAACCATTCGGTTTGGGTCTATTTTCCTTCTTTGAGGTGCTCGAACTGGAAGACCTTCCAAACACACACGCCACACACACGTCGTTTTTCGCGCGGCGCCACGTCGAAGAGAAGCACCATGGCGCCGAGTCTTGGGCCCCGTTAGCCGAGTCTTGGCCTCAAAAAGAAGCCTCGATGCCTTGCTTAACCCACTTACAGGGTATGATTCACTTTGGGGATAAGTCAAAACCTGGAATTCCGGTCCACCTGTTTCGCGTGTCCGAAAAAAAGATTGGCCCCCGGTGGTGTTTGGGGGAGACTGCTTTCCGGTCAGTCTGCTTAGTGCCAAGTGACATGTTCATGTTGGGCATACCTTTGCCCATCGCGCCCATGCCTCGATCTCGATGTGGACGGCGGGTTCAAAAGAATCGTCGTGGATGGGGTTTTGGAATGTCGCAGGAGAGCACCACCCATCAAGGGGAGCTTCATCAGCTGTTAGCTGAAGGGCAAAAGGGTCTCCAGAGTTAACTGCGCGAAGATGGTCATGTCATGTCATATCTCGTGTTTGGGCTTGTCAAAGAGTCATCCATAGTCAATCTACTCGGGGAAGAGAGTGTTGAAGGAAGAAATCTCAAGCCAACTGAGATGGAAAATACTACGCGACGTGCAGTGCAAACACTGCGTGGCGGTGGAATCCAGACGTGACGGACGTGTTTGCTGCGTGGTGTGACGATTCCGTCAGCGGATTCCGCAGAGGTCCTCCAGTTTGGACGTCATCAAGCGTAAACAGTTCGGCAGTGGGCAATGGATGTTCCATGCAAAAGGCACGTTAGATGAGTGGAACTAAACCCTGTGAGAACGTATATAATTATATGTATATTGCATTCTATTGCAAGCTATGTTCTACCTTCTAGAGAAGTGGTACATACAGGCATCTCGGGATATGAATCGAATTTGCAGAAGGGCACAGTTGCTACTGGCAAGATCCAATCCTCACTAAGAACATGCAGCCTCTCAGTGTTTGATCAAATATCCCGGTGATCTGTCCTGTCAAAATGCTTGTAGGGCCATATCCTAAACAAACAGGAAGAGCCTTCAAAAAGTGATCTGTCTTTCTATACCTTCCACATCTCTGGCTTTTGTGATACCAAGCTGATCCAATACCGTACCTATTGGTTGTTCACTTGGAGGTCTCTACATCAACCAACCAATAGCAAAAGGCCATAGTAATGGCTACATTCACACGGTGTTACACTCCAACGAACACATCACATGGAAATGGATGGCATGGCTGGGAAGACCATGAAATCCGAATTCCAAACAGGTGGAGAACTTCCACTTCCATGCAACGTGAGTGAGAGAGCCCTCGTTCGCGAACGAAGGGCCAGAACCAGGCGGACCAGTCCGAACAGAAGGGTCACAGCACTCCGGCGCCAGACGTGGAAGTGGATGGCGCCGGACGTCCGACTCCCTAGAACTCACATGATGGAAGTGGATGCCGTGGCCCTTGAATAGGAAGACCTTTTTCCGACTAGCAAACAGTAATTGCCATTTGGTTCCAGGGAGAGTCAGATCATCATGCTTTCGTGGAGTGAAGAATCACCAGGAAATTCTTCGGATGGATTTCATAGTCATCCATTTGTGGCCATCCACTTCCACCAGGATGATTCCAGCGAGTCGAGTCTGCATGTTTCGACTTTACGGCGTGCTCGCAGTCCACCTGTGGTGCGGAATGGGACAGCGTTCCAACCTGTGTTTTAACTCCTGTTATCCCCACATGGTCAGAACACCCAAACACCAATAGCACCATCTCCCCAGCTCCTCTCCGCTGAGTCTAGAGCCCATCATCTGAGGATTCATCGGCATGTTGGGCATGCCACCCTTGCCCTTCTGGCCGCCCATCCTAGGACGCACGGAGAGACCGATCTCTTTCTCCCCCGGAGATGACCCATCGGTTTCGGCTGCTAATGGCATCCATCCTCAATATGAGACAGCCTCCATCAGCTCGAATGAAACTGGATGGCTCCAGGCAACAGTGCCTGGAGTCCAGCTCGACTTTTGGTTGGACCGACTGAAGTAAAGGAAATGCCTCGGGTCACCTAAAGACCATTCCTTTATAGTCTTTGACTCCCAGGGCAGGTGGATATCAAAACATGTCAAGCGGCAAGGTAGCTGTGTTCCTGTGCAGCACAGGATGGCCGATGGCAACTTCAAAAACTCGAAACAAAGCTTTCCGAAGGGTCCTAGCAAAATGAGTAATTCTCCCTGGAACTTCTCCCTGGTTGCGAGGATGGCATGGCCTACAAATACCATTAATAAAAAATCCATCCGAAGACCAATTCCAGGTGGTTTTCACCCACGAAACACATGATGATCTCAGGGAGCGTAGGTCCGAACCATTCACCAGTCAGTGAACATCTGAAGTCAACTCTTCCAATGATCTACTAGAAGGAAGGCGGGTCTCGGACCCCCCAAGGCGGCTCACGCTGGCCGCTGGATTTGGGGTTTTTGTTCGATCTCACCGTTCAAAGTAGAGGATAGCGACTTGACTTACAGTAATGGCCCACTCACATGGTCAAACCCAAGGGTGAGGTCCTCGAGCCTCGGGTCCCGGCCCGGAACGACGACCGATCGCACGGAAGGCATCGGCACGGCTTTGCGGGCGGAAAAGGAAGCTAGTGACTCTTGGAGCCTCCAGGTTTTGACCCATCCCTAAGGTAGACTCTTGATTCATGAACCCCTCCATATGAAGAGATGTTTGCAGTTCATCTGGGGGAGGGTGATTCATCTGGGGGAGTCTACATGAATTCAAAGAAACACCTCCTTTCAGAGGGCTCAAAACCATCGAATGGCCGAAACGTTCACGCCACGGAAACACCGGTTTCCAAAACCGGTACGTTTCTTGAGGAAAAGAGTCTTCCCATTTGGAGCCGTTGTCGACTTCTGAGTGAGTGAGTGAGTGAGTGAGTGAGTCCGGTCTTGCAACCACTAGTGCCACCACTAGCGCCACTGTTCAAAAACACGATGGAAGGGAGACTTGAAGAGAGACATCTTTGCCGAAGATGCAGATCGTGTTCACCCTTTTTGAGGAGGATGTGATGTTTTTCAGCCTTTGGCAACTTGTTTGTAGACCGGACTTCCGGTGTCCGAGTGGTACGCTTGGTAAGTCGGACTTCTGGTGAAGAGAAACCCCCTCTTAAAGAAAGAACTGTGTGTTGGTCATCTCAAAGATCATCTCAGATTTCTCCAAACCAACGGCCGCATCCATCTCCGAGCCACATCATGCCAGCGTTCTGGCCCTGCATCATGCCCTTGCCCATGCCACCCATGCCCATCATGGGCGGGTTGCAGCCACCCATGCCGCCTACGCGCCCAGTCGTCGAGCAACGGAGCTTAACCAGTGCAGTCGTGGTGAAAAATGTGAATCCTCGAATGAGACAAGTTGGTATACCTTCTCCTGGTGTGAAAAGTGTGCGTTCATTGTTTATAGGATTCACCTGGTGTGAAACCGAGGGAACTCGAAAGTGGTGGTGGGCTAGCTGAGCTAGTGATGGTGTGGGGTGTCAGTGAGCTTGTTCGTTTTGAAAGGGCAATGAGTATCATCAATATTGCTTGGTGAGCCTGGTATTTGGAAGGTTCACTCCTTTACAGTGGTAGTTAGATTGACAGCCAGCTACAGACCCCAAGTGTCATCATGTCCCGCAGCGCCAGACAAACCAACACAGAAGCATTCTCCCAGCACCACCCCTTTGGGTGGTTTTGACCCCCTTGACCCCCTTCACTATCTATTTGCCATCTAATCACCACCCTTTGGGTGGTCCACCGCACCACTGCGAACTGAGGGTCCGGACCTCCCATGCCTCCCATGGGGTTGCCGTACATCTGGTTGCCCATGCCACCCTTGCCCTTGCCCTTGCCCTTGCCCACACCGCTGGGGGAGTAGCGCTGGCCTCGAGTGAAACACGAGAATATATAAGAGAACGTATGGAACCGGCGCAGGCGCAGGCACATGGAAAGCGGATGGGATACTTAGGGAAGATTCAAGATACTCGGAAAAAAACCAAGTGCTCCTGTCCATGCTCTTCTTCCAGCACAGGTATGTGCGAACGTTCAATCCTTTTTTACACCTGAGCTGGTTGAATTGCCATACCCACATCGACAGAAAGTCTCTAATCGCTTTCGGGCACTCGGATTGAAAAATAGATCCTTAATGAAATTACGCTTTCTTCGTTGCGGGTGTAATTCATTGCTATTATGTGTTTCACGCGTAGTTTTGAGATTCACCTCGCTACAGTGGGCTCCTCCCCTGGGTCAGCCTCCCAGTTGCAACTGTGAGCGCACCCCAACCCATGGCAGGCTCTCTGCTAAAACCGGAAAAAAAAAACACAGGGCTCTCACTGGAGCACCACATGGTCAAACAGGCACGCCCGACACGCGGACCACCGCCCAAACTCCCGGGGCGTCACGGAGGCCCCGCCCCGCCCGGGACCCGTGGAACCACGCCCACGAGCAGTCGGTGAAGGAAGGTCCGCGAAGAGAACCCGGCAGCGAAAACCTTCCGATTACAGCTTTCACACACTTTCATGCTATATTACTGTATATATATATATTACTATATTACTATATTGGGTCTATTACCAGTCACAGTGGATGATGATGAGGCCTGGTCGCAGGCCTTTCTCCAAAAGAGTGATGCTCTTGCTTGGAAACCACGGTGGCAGGTCAGTTCGGACGGACCCAAACTATATAAACCTTCTCACGTTCAGGTGCTCCGCCCAGCTTCAACCACTCCAAGCCACGCAGGCGCTCCGCACGAACTTCGCGCTTCTCAGCCAGGCCCACATAGAGCGGCTTTCCCTTGACCACCTTTTGGAGTCCAGAGAGGAGCATCATCTACCATGATTGAGGGTAGTGACTGAGCCAGGTGGTCTTGGGGCACCAATCTGATCAAATCTGAAATATAAACCTCACACCCTGACGTGCTTTTGTCATCTCGAGGTAACTGAATCACCTCTGTTGCGGAGGCGATCACTTTTTGTCAATGTTTAGGGTTTTATTCATGAACCGTCTACATTTAGAGCTGTCATGAGCTCTCCAACTACTCCGCTGCTCCGTCTCCCGCAACCGAACACATGGTCCGGCGCCTTGAGATGCATCTCGGTGACCGCCTTGGTGGCCTCATCTGGGCTGCTGAAGCAGACGAAGCCAAAGCCCTGCCGAGTGCGAGCTCATGCTGCGAGCGAGAACTGCCAGGAGGAGCTCGGAGGAAGGTGCACGGCAGTATACTGGTAAACGATAATCCATGGGACGCAACTTCGGAAGGGAGGAATGGGGGGAGCAAGCTTGGTCAGATCTCCAGCTTTTCCAGGTCACACCCAAAGTCACCATACTCATCGTCCAGGTTCTTTCCAGTCCCAAAATCCACCGAACTGTCCGGAGAAACTCGTAGGAGAAGAGATGGTCTAGGATTCCAACAAACCATTGCTTTGATGGTCTAAATCCCAAAGAACCCTTGTTTTTGACCGAAGGATTTGACATGACCAAACCAGGTCGACCCATGTCTTTTCATGGTCGACCGTGTCAGGCGAAACCGGGTGACCCGAAAGGGACCCGAGGTTTCGGACACCGGCGAGGTGACATGCTCTTTCTAGAATGAGCTTTTGGCCACATTCAAAGCGAGTCACTTCGCGGGTTGTATGACGCCCTCTACACACCCAATGGAGTTGTCTTGAGTCAAGCTGGTGGGAACAGTCACATAGCTGGAGTTCGAACCGAACTTCGTGCTTGATGTGGTGGTTATACATCTAATCGACCGTCTATACGACCCCCTGCAACGCGAAGTGATCGGCCGCCGCACCTTGCACTTGCCATTCAGCTCCTGGGCAAGGCGAGTCGGATGAAGCCCAGTGGGAAAGACCTCACCGCAAGGCGGCGAATGGGTTTGAAGCCCTTTTTGGCCCTTGTTCCTCGGCATCGGAATCGTCTTTTTTCAGGTGAAAAATGGATCCTTTGACATGATGGGGAGGCCAAGTGAAGTCGATGTTCGTCGATCAATCCGCCTGTTCGCCAACATCCTCAAGATTCATCGATTGGAGTAGCTGAATCCTCAAGTAGCGCAGGTGTATATAACTCATCAGAGTTTTGCGAAGCTGCCAGAGGAATGTCTCGCAAATGCGACAAATTTGGTCGACCGCAACCATTCTTAGAAGGTGCCAGCATTGAACCACTGGCAGTTTTGGCTGGCGTGGGCGAAGAAGAATCATGAAAATAACAGGACCAGCAACACATTCACAACCGTTTGGATTGCAAAACCAATTCATTTGGGGATGTCATATTCATCAACCGTCCACATGAATGGTGGGTTCCACCCCCGACTCATCAGTGACCATCTCAGTCATGGCCAGTCCTCGTTCCGAGCCACACCTCGTCCTTTTGTTTCGACCTGAACCACAGCTCTTTCCGTCCCGACGACCCGCAGAGGACCCGTCCTTCATGGCACAGACCGAGGTGATGTTTCCGAAGGACTCAAAGAGCCCGCGCAAGGAGTCGTCGTCCGTCTGTTCGTCCTTGCGAGCGCGAAGGCCCTTCGCCCGAGGTCCGGAAAGTGAGATGGATGGCGCACCAGAAGTCAATGCCCCTCAAACGTCCAAAAGCCTAAATGAGGCCTACGAACTGCTGGGAAAGCAGATAACAATAGGTGGTTGAGTGAGTTCCGTGCTCAGAAGTCGGCCAGGGTTACTTTGGGACTGGATTTGCCTGTCCCAACTGAGCTTTTCAGTTGGATTCAGTCTTCGTAGCTTTAGAATCCTGTCCTGACCCATCGTCCATGAAAATCAGTATGTTTCGATCCATGTTCTAGTTCTAGCTACCGATGAAGTCTGAATGAAGTGATCCACTACTCTGGATCAACTGACCATGTCTTCTGCACACCCAATGGTTCATCGACCTCTTGTCATGGACTCTTGCAGCAACAAACATCCTCATAGTGAGCATTCACGCATGAAATGCGTTTCGCAGGCAGACTAACACGACTCAAAGTCAAGTCCAAATTCTAATGGGTCGAACTACACCCGGGCGCAGCACAAGGCCGCAGCTGGGCATGCACCGTTTGGACTGGTTCCAAAAGCACTTGAACGTGGCAAACATGAAGAGTTTCGATCTACACTGGACAGCTTGAGGTCTTTGCTTTTCGCTCAAAAGCTAGATGCACGTGCTACAATACTGGTCCTGGAACAGAGGCCTCAGACAACCTTAAGGCACACTCCTCTACTTCATGTGTGAGAAAATGGCCTTGTCTCAATCAGCTCTGGACCTCCTTTGTCATCTTTGTCTAAGACCGAGTCCCGACCCCACAAACGCCAGGGTTCTGGGGTGTCCGGGTCAAAAAACGACAGATCCATGTCCCAAACCTCTGCTGTGCTGTAGCTCCTTTCCAAAACCCGTACACCAGCCATCCGGCGCAATCCGGCGTTCATGGCCAGGGTGCCAGGTTCTTGATGTACAGGTTCACTCCCTGACTTCGGCCCGCTGGCTCTCTGGCCGGCATCTTCTCCTGAGCAGGTCCCAGTGACCAGGCACCAGTCACAAGGGGGTTCCGGTGACACAAAAAAGGGAGCACACTGTAGGCTCTGGTTCTTTCAAAAAGCAAGAAGCACAAGTAATGTGCTCAGGTATCCCTTCGGGATCACCCTGAAACCTGGTGTTTTCTTCGACCACCCGTTCACTTTCCAGCCCATCCCAGCCTTCAGCTCCAACATGCGTTCGGACTTGCTTTGCGCGCGGGCCACGTACAAGAGGCAACCTGATTTTGTCGTGGCTCAGAAGAAATGGTTTGGCTGGCTCGCCGTTTTAGGGGTATCTAACAAAATTCGACCAGAAGTGGAGTTCAACCCTGTCTTCAATTGATAGCAGTCTCAGCACCTCTTGGGTGGTTCCGAACTACAAAGAGAATCCACTTCCAGGACACGGCAGGTACCCGGAAAATGGAGCCCCGCCTCGCAAGGCGTCCTCTCTTCCACCTCCCCTCCTGCTCTTCTTTACAAGTGAGACCCAAGCGAGACCCTCTTTCATCCACGCAAGCCTGGTGAATTACACAGGCATAGACCCCAAATGGCGGATGTATAGGGAAAAAGGTCATAGTGCCTGAGGGGAAAAAGTCTAATGGCTTTCGTTGTGTGCCAAGGGCATTGTTCACCTATGGCGCCTGACACGTTGATGCATGTATTGCCTTGTGGTATGCATCGTTTCCCTTTGTGGTGACATAGTGTCATGCAAGGGTCAACATCGTGTCATGCCAGGGATGAAATTATGTCATCCGTGGGATGACACGTGACGCCAGAGATGGGAAAGGAACCTGCACCAGCATGCCCGCACAAAACGCCGATCCAGCACCAGCACCGGCACCAGCACGGGCAAAACGAAACGCCGATCCGGATTGAGAAGTAAGAACCCCTATAGCTTGCAGCTATCTGGGGAAAAAGATGTGTCACCCGCCGCTCGGCCGGTGTGGAGACTGCAGAATCTGCAGAAATCCCCTTTTCCATGAAAAAGCCATCCAATCAAGTCCTGGGGATGAGCCCAAGTGGCTCTTGTCAGCCCGGTCTAGTGGCTCTTGCCAGCCCAAGTGGCTCTTGTCAGCCCGATCTTTCTCCTCTTCCTCTTTCTCCTAGGGGTTTAGCTGCCCGGTCAGTCGGTCTCTGTCTTCGGGGCTTGGTTGGTTGCACTTGGAAGGCCAACTTGAAGCACGGGACACACTTACGCTCCCTGGAACTCACATGGAAGTCACGGCTTCGTGGATGGCCCCGAAAGGAAGACCCTTCTTGCGAAGGACCAGGACCGAGGGGGTGCCATCTACGAAACCATGTTAGTTCCAAGGAGAGTACTTACTAGGTACCTGGTTCTACATCAACCAATTTCGGTTTCATCTACAGGACTCCATACAGATGGGACTGTAGCCAGCGGGTTTTCCAGCGGGTCTTGAGAGGCAGCGAACCCCGGACAACTGGTCTCGGTTCGAAAGCTTGGTCTCCTCATACCCCAGACACGACCCGTCTGGGACTGCCATAGGACTGCCGCCCCATTCACCCCCAGTCAACCACCCCAACTGATCGGCAGCCCTACCAGGAACCTTTAAAAAGATCTTCCCACACATCCTCTCGAGGTACAGCACACGTCAAGACCCTCGCAGTCCTTGTCGGCCTCCTTTTGCTCGTCCGAGCGGAAGTCCTTCTGATGCATCTCTTCGATGGCCTGGCGTTCGCCAACGATGCCACACCCCGAGTTCCAGCGTTTTGGGGTGTCTTTTGAAAAGAAAAAATTGCAGAGTACGGCCGATGACCGCAGAAACATCAGAAGCCGTTTCCCAGGCAGGAGTCCCCGATCCTCGGTCTCACACCGATGACCCGATTCCCAAAACAACACCTGTATAGCTCTCTCCTCCCAACGCCTGAGCCCCCTTTCAACACCGAAGCGTCACTGGAAAACCTTCGGAAAAACCCACCGCCCCCCCAAAAACTTCGTGGTGCCCAACTCCCTGGCAAAAGCTTCGGGCGTCCGGGACCGCGGCGTCTCACCGGGACCTTCTTGGCTTCCTCGTGGGTCTCGAAGTTCAAGAAGGCGAACTTGCGGCCCTGATGGTTTCAAAGAGGTGCAAGTTCGAGGGCTTGGAGATCTTTGGATTGAATTTGTAGATGTGTTCTCTGTTTCTGGGATGAAGGACTTCCTCAAGAGCCAAGGACCTTCGCTCGTTACCACTTCGGCATCGGTTCCATCCGCTTTCAGCTGGTTTTTCGGGTCGGTGAGGGGAGCCCTTCCGTGGCGGCACGGTTTGGATCGGCGAAGTGGGTGATCGGCGAAGTGGGTGATCGGGTGATCGCATGCGTGGAGCCCAACATGAAGGGCCAAGTACGTAGATCGTACAGAATCACACAACATACTGTATCCAATTCACTTATGTGCACCCCAAAATATGGTGGGTACTAGCAAGGTGGGATCTTTCTTGGGCCCAGATTTCTGCATGAGGAAGATGAGATAGGAAAGCCAGAGTTAAAAACAGAAAATGTCAAATGAGATAGTTGTGGGGTTCGTGCCGCAGGAGTGTGCCAAAGTCCCATGACATGTCCCCAAACGGTCATTTTGCCATCACTTTCCCTATGTTTCTGCAAAAAGAAGGAATGGAGAAATGACCTGTGGGCTTGGAACCCTTCCTAGGCCCTTAGCTTGACTCTTTCATCAATGGGTTCAGAACATCTGACATGACCACTTCAATTCTGCTGCACATTTCTTTGCCAACGGTCACCCATTGCGCATCCCATATCTCATATTGTCCCCACTGTGGCACAGTTCCCAAAGCCGAAAGTCTCACCGGACATGCAAAAGAATCTTGCATTCTGGCAGTGCCAGGACACATGAGACAGGTTTACAGCCGTTGTCTTTTTGAGTATGCTGTTGACACATGAGATATGCAAATCAAATCCAGTGTGTACGTTGCACTATTCACATCACATCTGCAGCTAGTATATCTTTTACACTGCTTCCGAAAAACTCCAACAAACCACGTTTTGCAATGCTTTCACAAAACACGCCGTCTCGCCGCCTTTCTGCCACCCCCCAACCACGGTGCGAAGCGTGCTTCAGCGTGCTTCAGGGCGTGAAGAAACGTGAACCGCGCCACGCGGCAAAACGCGCGACACGCCCGAGCGAAGAGAGGCGCCTTGTTGTCAGAAGAGAAGTGAGACGAAGTGATCTGAGGCGCCGGTTCACGACGCACGACGCGGCAGACTAAAGCTGTTCTTCGGCAGACCGGAAGACTTGAGCTGTTCTCGGTGTGTGCGACCAAACCTGAGAGGTCCCGGATCCATGACTCACCAATGACCCTGGTGAGTGGTGGATGATGAGCAAGTAAAAGTTACGGAAGTTCGAGGTGAATGTAGACTGTTGATGAACCGAACCTCATTCACCCTCCCAGCCCGAAGAGGTTTGTAGAATCCCTAGCCATCCGTGGAACCTCCTACTGTATCAAAGGGTGACCCAAAGCCAAACTTGTCGAACTTGCAGACTCCAACAACCTGACTGGCTCAAAGAGGGTCCATGACTCTTGGAGCAGGACCCTCCAACAAGTCTGTAGAGGCGTTGGAAGTCTCTGGAGGCGTTGCATCATGTTGCAATGACTTCTTCAAGGTTGCATGGGAAGGCCCGCAACACTACACTACCCAAGCACGCATAAAAATAACGTTAACCCTGCAAAAATAATAGAAATGGGAGTGAAAGAATGGATGGATGTGACGCAAAAATGCAGATAAGGAGTCTTGTGCACTGGCTGCAATAGACAACGATAAACCTCAAAGTTCCTTGGTCTCACCACCCTCCAAATCTTCTTGGTTCCAGTTGATTCCTCAACTGTTTCTGAAGCCACTTTGCCCCATGTTTGGCCATCAACCCAGTTCGTGTACCTCGATGACTTTCTACAGGGCGGATGAGGAGCACTTCTCCGTGGTGCGTGGGCGTCCATCCGGCCTTGCCGCATTTGCCGAACTCCGTTTTGATGGAATCCTCATCCCAATCAGTAGGGAAGTTCTTGATGTACACCTCAGCAGCGAACTTGTGTGAGTTTTCCCGTCTAAGTTGGTGAATCGAAGACTGTAGGAACTGACTGGACCGCGTAGAAAAGAACGAGTCACGAGTCGACTCCTCTTCCTCTGTAGGTGACTGGAGCAGGATTTTTGGGCTGAAACTACATCCTCGGAAAGTAGTTAATCCCTCCAAACGCACCCCACTTAGGGAGGACGATGATGAGGATGAGGAGGAGGAGGAGGATGGATGATAGTTGATGGATGATTGATGATGATTGATGATGATGATGATGATGATGATGATGATGATGATGATGATGATG